>CAJQTV010000236.1:0-157593 GCA_907163055.1 Formica aquilonia x Formica polyctena | reverse complement strand
AAAATTAAAGAAGAGGAAGAGTAAGCATTAGAGAGAGAGAGAGAGAGAGAGAGAGAGAGAGAGAGAGAGAGAGAGAGAGAGAGAGAGTTAAAATTAAAGAAGAAAAAGTATAAGCAAAGGAGAGGCAGGGAGGCAAAAGGAAAAAAGGTGGAGAATAAATATAATATCAGGTAATAATATTGTTCAATATTATTAAATATATTGTTAAATATTATTAAGAAATATTTTTAAAAATTATTAATATTATCTATTTTATTTAATTTAAACAGAGAAAGGGAAAGAGAGAATGAAAGAACGAATGTAAAAAAAGGATAGTTTATTTAAAATTAAAGAAGAAGAAGAATAAGCAAGAGAGAGAGAGAGAGGAGAGTTCTGTGAGAGGGAGTGAGGAGGGGGAGAGAGCTGTTGAGGGAGAATGAGCGAGGGAGGTGGGAAAGAGAGAGAGAAAGAGAGACCAGAGGAAAAAAGAAGGAGGAAGAATATGATATTAGGTAATAATATTTATGATATTAGACAGTTATATTGGTTTATTTTGTGACGTATATGATTTTGTGTATATATCATTAAAAATGTTTAAATGAAAAAGAACAAATGGCTCGCGCGAAGCGCGCGTTTTGAAGTGTACTGGTAATGGATATGGATGGCGCGCGCGTAGCGCGCGCTGCGTGCTAGTCCCTCTTTAAAAAAGGCATGTTATTGACATTGTTGCCTCTTTTCCGCGATGCTGATCGGTTCTCTCGCTGTGCTTACTTCATGAGTAGCTGTCATTGTGGAGATCGTATATTTTGATAGTTCGTAGAGCTTGACAATTTAATGTCTTATAATAGTTAAGAAATAATTTATATAAATAAATTCAAAATTCATTCAGATAAGTTGTAAAACCGCTGTTATAATTTTTAATATTTGGAAATTAATTAGAATACTTTATGTTATATTCTATTTTCAGTAATAGATCGCAGGCATAAAGAAAACATTCGTGAAAAATAAAAAGCGTTTAGCTTTTTAATAGCATTTAGATAATATTTGGACAATATTCACTTTAAGAATCTAATAATAGCATATTAAAATTTATAACTAAAGTTAAAAAATACATTTTACAAAAAGATTGGAAGTGTTTTGTTTTGTTTAATTCATTGATCCAATTTTAATGTTACAAAATAAACGTTTGATCTAATCAACGTTTAATATCCTCTATATATAAAAAACCAGCAGAAATTTTCCAGAGATTATCAACTACATTACGTATTGCATATTTATTATATGACACGTGCATATAATTCATTTACATAATAACTTTGCAGAACTGGTCTACCGAGCGGTTCGATGTCTATGTATATTGCGCATAATATTGTAAGCGTATCGTAACATTGTTATAAGTCTACCGTTGCGTTCTGTATGTATTACTCCGCCTTACGATGTCTCTTTATGTGTTAAAATTTTGATTATTTTTATTGATAAGAACCCGAAGTAGGCCGAAACGCTTGGTTTAGTTAATTTATATTATTTATTTGTTAATTTATATTATGTGCATTAACATCGTTTCTTAAAAACATCACAAATTCATTACGCTTTAAATACCGCGTCCGGGCTCCAATAGGTCTTTCCCTTTTTTTTATTGATTGAAATGTTTAAGTTGGCCGCTTAAGTTAAACAGTTTTTAGATGTTTTTTTAATTATTAAATCTAATTTTGAAGTATATTAGTTATTTTTGAGGACATAGTTAATGAACTCGTTTTTAAGAATTATACAAAACATCAAATATGAGTAATAAACAAGTTACATAACTATGTCCACAAAAAATAATCGAAGTACTTTGAAATTGGATCAAATAATTCAAAAAACATCAAATTTATTGCAGTGCAGTAAATAAATTTATCAACATTTTAGAAATCTAAAAACATATTTCTATATTTCTATAAGATATCTCAAGATATCTTTTTAATTTTTAATATTTAGTTTTTAATTCTTATCAACGATTGTTAATAAGAATGCGTATCAATTCTTACGTAATATTTCCTGTATATTTATTTATACGACATGTGCATATAATTCATTTACATAATAACTTTGCATGCAACAGTAATTAAGTTGCATAGCAATGAATTTGATGTTTTTTGAATGATTTGATCCAATTTCAAAGTACTCCGATTATTTTTTGTGGACATAGTTATGTAACTTGTTTATTACTCGTATTTGACGTTTTGTATAATCAAAGAATATAGACGAGTATAGAAGCACGGATCCCGTACATAAGCGGGTTCATGAAAATTAATTACAAGTCACACCGTTAGATGGCGACACTCAAAAATGTTTAGCTGCCTTCGCTGAGGCCACCAGTCAAACCACGAAACACCAATTCTCGAGTCCGATCACTGAAGTTAAGCAAAGTTGGGCATGATCAGTACTTGGATGAGTGACCGCCTTCGCTGACAATGAGTCGTACACGTTCGCCGAATGTTCACTTATTTCATTGATATACAAGGTGGGCCAAAGTCTGGCCAACAGTCAAACAAACAATGCATTATAGAAAAAAAATTTTTAGACAAGTTATAATATTTAAATAGGCATATTCAACGGCAGTACGAGTTTGAAATGGCATTGCCAAGGGCAAAGTCATCTTGAATTTTTTAAATGGAATATCATATTTTTTTTAAATTGTGATTCTTATTAATAAATTAATATTCTTATAAATTAATAAAGTAATATTCTGTATAAAAAGATATAAGAGTAGGATGGTCAAAAAGTGAATAATTTTATGAGATACTTATTTACACCTCAATATTTTTATGTACAAAATAATGAGAGGAATAACTTGGTGTAAAGAAACACATTTGTTTTTAAGAAAAAATATATAGCTGCTAGTTGCAAATTACATACTTTTTTTTAAGTGTTTCCTTGAGGTAAGATAATCGGAAAATGAATATTTTACGAGATATTTCATAATTTATGTAAGATTATGTCAAATTAAAGTACAAAATATCTTGTAAACTATTCACTTTTTGACCATCCTACTCTAATATTTTTTTATACAGAATATTGCGAGGAATCGATTTATAAAATAAAATTCCGTAAAGCGCATTTGTGCGCATTTATCTATAGTACATGTTACGTTTATTATAGAAAATGCGCGCATATGTGCTTTATAGAATCCAGCCAAAATATTATGATTTCATTTAAAAAATTCAAGATGACCTTACCTTGGCAACGCCATCCATAGTCAAGGTATTGCCGTTGAGTGAGTCTATTTATAAATATAATTATAATTTTTGTCCAAAAAATTTTTTTCTAAAATGCATTATCTTTTATGAGATATTTGACTGTATGTAGAGTCTACCCCATATCAATTCATCATGTGTGTGTGTGTGTGTGTGTGTGTGTGTGTGCGTGTGTGGCGCGTGTGTGTGCGCGTGCGTGTGTGCGTGTATAGATTATAATAATAGATTTAGAGATAAATTAATATTTATTTCACCCACTCTTTGCTAATGACAACTTATATTTTATCTATTCGTAATACGAATTTAAATATATGTAATATAAAATGTATACAGGGTGGTTAAAAAGTCCGGAAACGGCCAAATTATCTCCGAAAAAGTGATCCTGTGGGAAAATGTTTCACACAAAAGTTGTAGGGTTTTAAGTGGCGCATTACATAACAATATTATTATGACCTTGAAGAATGTTGTCAAGGTCACTTTTAATTTCTTAAATAGAACACCCTATTTTTTTAATACATATTCTTATATAGCTTATCTCGAGAGCTTTCCACAAAAAAACTATAATTAAGTTATTTTTTTATTAAGTACTTTCTAAGTTATGAGACTTGAAGTTTACAGTATTTTGACATAAAATATAAAATATCTTATGAAATATTCAGTTTTCAATGATCTTATCTTAATATTTTTATGCACAGAATAATGAGATCAATCAATTGAGGTAAAGAAAACACGTAGTTGCTTTAAAAAAAAGAATGTAATTTGCAACACATTTTTTTAAAGCAATTATGTGTTTTCTTTACACCAATTGATCGATCTCATTATTCTGTGCATAAAAATATTTAGATAAGATTATTGAAAACTGAATATTTCACAAGATATTTTATATTTTATGTCAAAATACTGTAAACTTCAAGTCTCATAACTCGGAAAGTACTTAATAAAAAATAACTTAATTATAGTTTTTTTATGGAAAGCTCTCGAGATAAGCTATAAAAGAATATGTATTAAAAAATAGGGTGTTCCATTTAAGAAATTAAAAGTGATTTTGACAACACTCTTCAAGGTCATAATAATATTGTTATGTAATACGCCACTTAAAACCCTACAACTTTTGTGTGAAACATTTTCCCGTAGGACCACTATTTTCGGAGATAATTGGCCGTTTCCAGACTTTTCAACCATCCATATAGTATATATATAAGTATATATATATATATATATATATATATATATATATATATATTTGATTGAGAAGAAAGTAATCTATGGATTGTTTCGTGAAAAATATGTATAAAAAAAATGGAACACAAGTTATAATTACTCAAAGGAAACCGCGAGAAGGTGTCTTCCATCGCGAAGGGATATTGCGGGAATGACAGGATTATATATATATATATATATATATATATATATATATATATATATATATATATATTGTTGCGTCCCTGCGGGTCGTCTAAGGCGGTTATTCATGAATCTGCTGTATTCGTCTCCGGGAGAACGTTGCTAAGCGTTGTTGTTAAACAACGGCGGACATCTTGAGAGAGAGATCGGCCATCTTGAGTCTCGCGACGGATGTCATTCCGGGCGGACATATTTGAGATACGATTACCGTTATTACCCGTTCTGTGTTCCTTGTTCATTTGTGTGTTCTGTGTTATTATTAAAGTTCCTTTTTTTAAAAGAGTGTTAATCATTTACGTCGCGGTACGCGAGTGCCGTTTGTGTCGCGCGTGTTCGAGTATTATTGAAGTCGACGCGCGGACGCAACAATATATATATATATATATATATATATATATATATATATATATATATATATATAATGGGTATAGGATATAAAGGAGGGGATTGTGCTATGAGCGAGCTTTTAATGAAACTAATGATAGGGAACTTTATGAATAATACACAGAGAATAGCGAATTAAATAAAATATACAAAATTATAATGTGGAAGAAGCAAAATATTTAAAATGTAACGACAGAGTCGTTCCTATCCTGTACATAACTGTAAATATTGTAAATATGTTAAATCTGTTAAAAATGTTTAAAATATAAATATGTATAACCTCGCATGCCTCACTGTCTCTTCCTGATATCCTGCTGGCGCATGCGCTACTCGTGCTATCTCGCTTACGCGTGCGACGCTCGTGCTATCTCGCTTGCACGTACGCTACTCATGCTATCTCGCTTGCACGTGCGCCGCTCGTGCTATTTCGCTTGCACGTATGCCACACGTGCTATCCCGCTCGCACGCACGCCACTCGTGCTATCTCGCTCACACGCCACACGTGTTATCTCGCTTACCCCACGGCGAACCGACTCCCACCGACGGACCGACAACGCGTAGTGGGGGCGCCGGCCGGGTATATAAGCCCGGCCGGCCGAGACATCGGGACCAGATCCTGTCCCGACATCCTGCTCCTGACACCGACCTGACCACTACCGCTTGGGGCTAAGGTTTTCTTAGCTCTGCCAGGCTTTCTGGCTCTCTAGACCTTCCGGGCTGAAGTTTTCTCAGCCCCGCCGGGTTTTCCGGTTCCCGTACCTTCCGGACCGAGGTTTTCTCAGCCCCGCCGGGTTTTCCGGTTCCCGTACCTTCCGGGCCGAGGTTTTCTCAGCCCCGCCGGGTTTTCCGGTTTCCGTTGCAGGCGGAGCTCGACGTGACACTCGGGCCTGCCGGCAATACCCAGCCGCCTAGCCTAACCGTAGTAATAAGCACCTGTATATACTGCGCCGTGATTGTAAGCCTGCTAGAAATAAGTCCGGTTAGCTATAAGACCGCGCCTGCGAACCGCACCGTAATTATCAGCCTGCTAGGAATAAGTCCGGTTAATTATAAGTCCGCGCCTGCGAAGCCCGCCGTAATCATAAGCCTGCTAGCAATAAGTCCGGTTAAGAATAAGCCCGCGAATCGCGCCGTAATCGCTAGAAATAAGCCCGACCGGGATAACCGCGTTGCGTCCGACCCGCGTGTAAATAGCGTCACCGTAGATACTAAGCTAACGCGCTTGTAAATAAAGTAATAGTTAAGTCGAATCCGCTTCACGCTGCACGCCGCTTCGCGCCGATCGCTTCGCGCTTACGCTTCCCGCTGCGCTCGCGTCTGCCACCCAGCGCACGCCGCCTAACACCGCACGGCCCTGCACGCTACTCTGTACATATTTCTCTTTCAATAAACTATCTGTCTACCTATACTGTGTCTACGCAAGCTTGAATCTCCCCTTCTCTCGAACCCGGACACCGACGAGCCGATCCGAGCGTCGAGCGAGGTGACCGCGTTACAAAAATAATAGCGAATAAAACAAAATTTATAAAGCAATATTAACATGAAACAAGATGACACAAAATATACAAAGCAATAGCAAATAAAGCATATTATATTAAAGCAGAATACAAACAGTATCAATGATGTAAAATTTTAGATAACTTTTTATGTTTTCTCGGAGTTTTATATGCTACAAAATTAATTCTTTTTCTATTATTTTTATCTCTATAATCACGCGAAATCCATTTTAAATTATAAAAAATGTGTACCCGAACAAAAAAAGCTATGATAAATTCGCGATGATGATAACAATTACTATCAGTAACCCAAAAATCGAAACGGTTTTTAATCAGCATATCACCAATAGATTTACGGAGATGCGCTGTAATTCCTATTTTATGATTATGTAATTTAAATTCTTCATTAAAAATTTTATATGCGGATGTTATTACAGAATAAAACTCATCAGATGGTGCTCGGAGATTGCCAAGTTCACTTTCATTACTATTACGATAGGCTTTCCAAATATTAATAATTCATTCGTTACTTCCAGATTTTTATTATCTTTTACTAAAGAAGCAAGACATGAGGAACAATCAAATTTAATTAAACATTTATGTGCCAAGTAACCACTTACATATCTAATAGAGCAATTTTCTAAAGTTGTAATAGAAAAAATATTATTTTCGATAGAGATGCTGTCTTGCAAGTTTACATTTGTCGATTCAAATCTTATTGTATCTTCGCCATCAACCCACATTTCGATATCTTTATTAACAGATGAACCATCTTGATCTTCACAATTCGGAGTAGCCAATAACAATGAATTTGTATCATCAATTTCACAATTAGTGCCTACAGGAGGTTTCATTAGATTAGCTGTCATAGCATATTGTAAATTTCTACGAAACTCCATTGCAGATGGATTATCATTATATCCGGAACGATTTCGAAGGATAGCAAAAAGATTTTCTAAAGGATCTTGATTCAAGTGACATGTAATAAGATATAATAAATTTTCTTCGCGCATAGATTCCCAAAGCATTAATATACTATTAACGGTTAATTTTATTCCCGCAAAGCAAGGAAATGAATTACCCGAAACTGTATGCCATTCATTAAACCACGAATACGATTCTCTTCTCTTAAAAAACTTTCAATTTGTGGCTGCTTCTCAAATAATGCACATTTATAAGGATTCGAATCATATGCTCGACGGCTATTTAAACAGTCAAAAAGATCATTCATTCTTTTTATAAAATTCGCAGTTGCCTCACAAGCAGGACGTTTTAAATCAGTGCTGGGATTTACTTGCACATTTCGGCCCAATTCCGTGGCTCACGCTTATTGCCCCCCACTCACCGCTCGTGCGTTAGCAACGAGTAGCCAGATACACGTAACTAAGGAGCGCGACGCTTTGTCCCAGGAGCGTCCGTATATAAGAATGCCCAAATATAATAATAAGACAATACTTTTCTATAATTATAAGTTTTTCTACAATATTTTATATCAATGAAATATAAAATATTGAAGAAAAACTTTTAATTTTGAGAATTTTTGCGAAGCATTTAAAAAAGTATTGTCTTATTATTATATTTGGGCATTCTTACATATGAACGCTCCTGAGACGAACCGTCGCGCACCTTAGTTACGCGTATCTGGCGACTCGTTCCTAACGCACGAGCAGTGAGTGGGGGGCAATAGGCGTGAGCCACGGAATCGGGCCGAAATGTGCAAGTAAATCCCAGCACTGTTTTAAAACACCCGTAATTTTACCTATAGTTAATGCGGGCGACGCGGTTGCGCTAAAAAGTTGCGTAGCTAAACTAACAGACATACGTTCAAAATTATTTGGATTTACATGACGATCAGTTAATTTAGGTGCTGCTCTACACATATTATTTCGCTCAATTTCTCGAAGTTCGCGTATAACATTCCACGAAATAATTTTTCCTTCAATAATAAAATCTTGTTTTAAAAGATTGTTTCGAATACTTTTAATAAGATGAGGCACGTCATAATTAAAAAAGATTTTATAGCCTTCTAACTCGAAATATGGGCGTTCTTCTGAAATATTTAAATATTTAATAGCTTTTTGATTTGTTATTCCTTGATCACATACCATACTTTTCAATATAAGTCCTGTTTTTGATATTGACTCTATTATTTTAGTTAAAATAATACTTAAATCGCGTCCATGAACATTTCCATGTGAAGTAAAATAAGCTATAGGTTGTTTCCACGAACTTTTTAAACCTCGAAGCAGAAAACAAAGAGCATGTTTTGCAAAATTATTCGTTCTACCAAGATGTCCCAAATCTTGATATCCTTCTACAAGATCATCTTTCGAGTTATATTGAAGAATAGCTTTTATACTCATTTCGTCCCACATTAAAACGCATTCCTTTTCAAAATTACTCATATTTTCAGCCTTCATAGCTATTTTATGCATTATTTGTGGGTTTATACCGGGTTTGAGCTGAAGGTCATTAATCCATACACGAATTAATGTAATGCAAGGCAATGCGAATTTTTTTTTATTTCTCAAGAAAATATAAGTTTTAGGAGATGTATAATATAAAGATAAAGCAAATTCTTTTTCATCCTGCATCCATTTTCGTTTTTTAATATGATTTAATTGCATTCTTACAAATAATAATTGATCTTGATTTAAATATTTAGCAATATAATGCAAAACGTCATGCATAGATATTTTTCGTTGTGAGTTGATGCCATACATTTTTCTAATTTTTCGAGTTTTTAAAATTAATTGACGACGTGAATTCCTTATTTGAGTATTGAGACGTTTCTCTTTAACTGTACAAAGTGTAAATTTCCTCATACAATGAGTTGAAATACTTTTCGGAGTTAATACACTTTTTTTTGCAATTACAGTTTCAGACGTTGCTAAAGATTTATTTTGATTAAAAGAATCTGATGTCTGTGGTATTGGTTCCTCTATTTCATCTCTAAAATTATCAACAATCTCCGAGTTAACATTATTATTCTCATTTGCATCAATTGGTACTGCTGTACTTATAATCGTCACCTTACCAGATGTAAAAGTGTGTTTATCGCTTGGTAAAAAATGAATAGAGCAAATACGTTTTTTCTATAAGTTGCTTTGTACTTAACTCAGCAAAATCATCATTCCCAGAACGCACTATCCACTCAATTTGACTATAGATATAAGAAGAAATAAGAAATACACGTCAAAAAATTATAATTTAAAGTTAATATTTATAAAGAATGTTTTATATTTCATAAGATATTCTTTATTGCGAATTAAGAATTTAAAATATGCTTAAAAAAATTGAGTTTATATATAGAATGCTTTGCTGATATATATGTATATATATTGTGTGTGCCTGTTTGTCTGTGTGTGTAGTGTTTTTGGTTTAAGTGTTACCATACAGTTATTTTGTATTTATAAATAATAAAGTTAGAAAAAGTCATTATAATAAGTCATTAAGTAAAATCATTAGCATTAAGCATTAGTCTTTATAAGTCATTAAAATGCGTATTTCCCCTCTGATACAAGCGTTCTCTGTTACGATCTGCGTATTATATAATAATATATATATATATATATATATATATATATATATATATATGTACACGTTTGTATAAATAATATACTCATTTTTATGAAAGATGTAACTAAAAAATGCATGATAATAATAATGTTAATTCATTCCTACTAATTGAAAATTGTGTAAAATAACATGCACACACACGTAAACAAAAAATCAACTTATTAAATTTTAAATAAAATTGTAAATACGATAAACAATAATAGTGTCAATTTATTCCTACTAATCAAAAATTATATAAAACAACATGCATACACGTGAACAACAAACCAACATTATATATTAAATGTAAAATGGATTATGAAATCGTGAAGGAATAGAAAATAAGCTTATATAGTTGATTAAAAATTATATATGTATAATGTATTCTTCTCCTTTGAATAAAAATCAGAATATATCGTACATAGTATATTAATTAAAATGAATGTACGATATACGTGACATGAGATCGTTAATTACATTTAAACTTTTCATGTGAAGTCGACACATAGTATGAAATTATTTCTGTTTACGTTAAATCGTCGCAAAGCGAGTAACTTCAACTTTTCACGCATAAATTTATTTAAACGAAAAGAAAATAAGTTACTTCCCCTAAACTTTACTATAATATATTGTCTTAAAGAAATGTAGATTATAATCAAAATATAAATTTTACAGCATTCTTTTTTTTAATTATAATGTCAGTATTAATTGAATAAAATATTTTATATTATTATAACAGAATTTTATAATGAATTGAATGATATACAAGTTATTAATTAATTCATATTCATTAAATACATATCGACTCCTTTTGATGAAAATAGATCGAAAAATTATGAATTATTTTTTCTGCAGTGCTTAACAAAAAAGAGGAAATATTAAATAAAATTTACTCAAACAGCATCGTTTGTTAATTAAATATATCCGAAACCCGTGCTAATAGTATGGTTACATAGTATCCAATGCCCTGTATATCATTTAAATAATTAATAAAATTCTATTCGATATATAAAATATTTCATTTAAAATTAAATTGATATTAATATAATCTTAAAGATAACAAACGTAAAATTTATATTTTTAGATTATTATCTAGATTTAACGGTATGTACTTAGTGGACGCGAATTAATTAATATTCTGTATATATGTAATAATATAATTCTGATCAATATCTCTTTATAAAATTGTTATTTAATTTTTTTTAAGAATAGTTTAAATGCATGAAAACTATTTACGTAGAAAATTAATTACGTAGAGATTAATTAGTAAAAAAAATAATTGTTTTTAAGAAAAAGTATGTAATTATTTATAATGTATTTTTAATGTATTTTTTCAAACAATTATTTGTTTTTTTCTTTACACTAATTGATTTGTCTCATTATTCTGTACATAAAAGTATTACGGTAAGATTGTCAAAAACTAAATATTTTACGAGATATTTTAATTTTTATATCAAAATATGTCAGATTAAAATATAAAATAACTCAAAAAGTACTTAATGAAAAAATACTTTATTATAGCGTTTTGGAAAGCTCTCGACATAAGTTATAAGAATATGCAATGAAAAATGGGGGTTCCCTTTTAAGAAATTGAAAGTGACCTTCATGTGACCTTCAAATGACTATCCAAGGTCACATCAATGGCACCATCTTATGTCCCCCTTCGAACCAAACAACTTTTGTCTGAAACGTTTTTCCGTATCTTCCATATTTTTCGAGATATTTGACTGGCTCTTTTAAAATGGACCACCCTGTATATTATTAAAATTATATAATAGTTTTAAAATTATAATATTATTTAATATTTATTTTATTTATTTAAAACCCATTTTAAAATTACTTTAATAAAATATATAAAAAGTCTAACTTC
This sequence comes from Formica aquilonia x Formica polyctena, assembly GCA_907163055.1. Lineage (NCBI taxonomy): Eukaryota > Metazoa > Arthropoda > Insecta > Hymenoptera > Formicidae > Formica > Formica aquilonia x Formica polyctena. Next base: position 145,666 of record CAJQTV010000236.1, on the reverse strand, counting down.
AATTTGTTACATTTTCTTCTATCCAGATTGAACAAAATAATAAACTAATGAGAAATATTTTCTACTGCAAATCGTTTTCATATTCAACTATTCGTAAAAAAAATTAAATTGCAATATTAAGATAATATTGTAGAAATAAATCATTACACTTGGAAGTGAAAGACTCTAATATCTATTAGTAAAAAAGAGCAGTCGAATTATAAGAGTTGGACGCGGTAAATGATGCGCGGATTATATATAAAATTTCTATATGTATATATGTGAAAATGATCCGAAACTAATAGAACCGAAATGTTGGAAATAAATAAATTATATATGTAAAGTAAATACGTGCACCATTTACCGCGCCCATCAGCTTTTAATTAGTTCACTCTTTCCTATATTTTATTACCCAACCACGCGCACACACACACACACACACACACACACACACACACACACACACACACACACACACACGAGTTAAAGTACTAATCTTTTTATTGGCTATACAGAATGAAAAATCCTTTTCTAGAATTAAAGTACTCATAATAATGATGTGCGGGCGTTATAATTTAATGTAAAAAAAACCCAAAAAGTTAAATAATTACAGTTTTCTTATCGGCCTCTTGCATCAGGTCGTAACAATACTTATTTAATATAAAAATTCTGCAGTTTGTTCGTGCAAAAGATATAGCGCCCGCATTCGGGATAACATGAAAGAATAATACTAGACTGATAGAAATCAGCTTGGAAGCCCGTGTAAAAAGATTAGTATATGAAATTATTTAGTGTACATGTGTGCGTGCGGAATCGATATCGAGGAGTAAAACGGAGCAATAGATTAGTTGCCGGATAGCGTGATAGATGAAGCTGCAATCTGTTGAGCTGACAAGGACAGACATAATCGTACTATCTTTGTCTCTTTCATGTGTGTGAGAGTAATATACTAAAGATTATAATAATGGGAATGAAAGAATACAATAAAGAACAAACAGAGAAAGAGAGAGAGAGAGAGAGAGAGAGAGAACGAATGAGGAGCAAGCAAGATAACTACCCAGACAGCACAAGACATCCTCAGTATCCTGAATATGTCCAGGACGGTTCAGGACATTTGTAGGACGTTTTAAGATATCATTATAAATATATTTTATGAAAATTTAATACGCATACATGATTACTTTCAGTTATGTAGGCTATTTAATATAATTTAGAACTCTTAAGTATTATAATAAGTATTAATGTCCTATAAATGTCCACTGGATAACCCCTGGATGTCCATAGGATATCTGTCCTGTCTATTATATTGGATGTCCTTTGGATTTCCAGAGGACATACATGTGTTATCTGGCAATTAATTGTTAACATTAATTTCGTTTAATATTAATAATTGAATTTGAATGCGTTTTCATATATTCAAAATTATTATTTATTTAATATTTCATGAGAAATATTATTGTGCGCAACATTCCAAAAATTTTACAAAAAATAGTATTCAGCCGCTAGTTCGTTTGTTTACCGCTATGCGACGCGCGGGCGATGCGTTCATCTCGTATTTGAGATTTGGTCATGAGAATTATATAAAGCTTGCAAAGAGCAACTGGCAGGAAATTAAAAATGTAATTATTTTCTATCAGTTCAATTTCTGATGCAATCCCAACATAGGAAATTCAGATATTGAATTGTTTAGAAAATATTAAACGGCTCAAACCCGGAAGCCAAACCTAATATATTCATGTACAGCATGAAAGTCTCAAATATCAAAGAACATGAATTATTTTCAGTATTAGATTTTCGATATTGGCAGTAAATAACAGAACGCAATTTTATAAAGAAAATAATTTATGAACTTTTATATTATATTTATATTTGTATTATATTTATATTTATATTATATTTAAAATATTCTATTTTATATTCTATTAATATATATATCTTATATAAATTATATTCAATATGTTATCTTTAAAATATCATATAAAGTACCTTGATAACATATTCTGGACTAATTTTGAATGCATTGTGGACGTTTTAGGAATTACGATGTCTTACGGACATCTTATGGACATCCGTAGGACTTTGAAATGGGATATCCTGAGGATATTTCTAGGTATAGCATGAGGTGCTCATTTGCTATTCCTCAGGACATCCTGAGTATATCCCGGGATAAAATTTGGATATCCACAGGATATCCGTAATGTCCGTCCTGGATGTCCTTCGGATTTCCCGAGGATGTCATAGTGCTGTCTGGGTAACATGAAAGACTTCCGAAGTCTCGCTCGCGAGGTTCGCTTTATCTATAATCTCTCGCGTTATATATCGTTACTGTAAAATTTTTTTTTGCGCTTATTGATCCGAAAATAATTACAACGAATTAATGATATTTTACCGATTAAAATGATACCAGACACGAAATCGGATAATTTTTAATCAATTATGTAATTAAAATTATGATTACTTATTTCATTAAAAATAATCCGATTTATGTCATATTTAGTGTCATTTTAATCGCAAAAATGTAATTAATCCATTACAATTATTTTCAGATATATAAAATGCGAAATATATAACTTTTATTTTCTATAGTAAGATGACATATACATGTCAAAGATTACAGATAAAGAGAGCCTGGCGAGCGAGACTTCGGAAATCTTTGATGTTTGTCATCTCGCTTGCTCTTTCATTCTTTCTTGCTCTCGCTTTTGTCGATTTTTTAGCATCGGATCTTTCCTTATGTATAAAATATAAACATTTTATAAAATAAAAACTGAAACTTACATTTTGGATGTTATTAGTATGAATATAATTATAATGGATTAATGAAATTCTTGAGAAAATGATACTAAACACGACATAAATCGTATAATTTTTAATGAAATAAGTAATCATAATTACATAATACATAATTGATTAAAAATAATCAAATTTATGTCATGTTTGGTATCATTTTAATCGCAAGAATCTCTTTAATCCATTATATTTATATTCATACTAATAAAATCCAAAATGTAAGTTTCAGTTTTTATTTTATAAAATGTTTATATTTTGTACATAAGGAAAGATCCCCGATGCTGAAGAATCGACAAAAGCGAGAGCAAGAAAGAATGAAGGAGCAAGCGAGATGACAAACATCAAAGAGTTCCGAAGTCTCGCTCGCCAGACTCCCTTTATCTGTAATCTTTGACGTGTATATGTCATCTTATTATAGAAAATAAAATCTCTGTATTTCGCATTTTATATATCTGAAAATAATTGTAATGGATTAATTAGATTTCTGCGAGTTATGAACTTCAAATGTTCCTGTGGCGTAACTAATGACAAAGATGTGTGTATGCTTGTATGAACGTATGTACGTATATGTACCTTATGAACGTTCGCACACACGAACGCAAGCACACACACATCCTTATCATTAGTTACGCCACAGGAACATTTGAAGTTAATAATTTCATCACAGTTACTTTCAAGGTCAATTTTAAGGTTGACAGAGGCACTTTTAGAAAAAACATTTGATACAAAAGTTTCTTATTTTTTCATGTACAATTCGAATCTGTAATAAAAAGTACTATATTCCCTTCAAAAAATTCAACTTTCGGTCCAAATGGCGTATTTCCGGTCGGAATCAAAAGTTGAAAATATCACCATTCAGTAGAGCATACCCGATTTACTTAAAAATTGTCAGCGATTTTTGATAAAAGCCATTTATTTTCATTTTAAAAGGGGTGTACGGGTGGTCTGGGACACCCTGTATACACAACGCTTTGAGATATATTTATAGAAAGAAAATTTCTCATAAACTCTGAGTTGCATAAAACAAACTTACACCAAAGCAAAGTAAAAACTTGGCATACCCGGGTCGCATTAAACATATGTATGTACGTATGTATATGTATGTACATATATATGTGTGTGTTGTATGTATGTATTTGTGTATGCGCGTAAAAACGTGTATGTAAATATAAAATCACATTTTTAATTGTATAATTTATTAAAAATTGAAAAATGTCCGTAAATAAAAGCGCGCGCGTAGCGCGCGCCTGTGTTGTTCTAGTAAATATATAAAAATTACATTATATATTATATAATATTTATATCAATTTATATATTTATTATATATTATAATTTATATATTATTATTATATATTATTATTTATACATATATTATAAATATATAATATATTATTGATATAAATCTTTATAAAATTTTTTATCACGTCAATGATCAAATGGATAATGTGTTAGCTCTTAATTCTAGCTAATGCGCATACAATAAATCTTGATATTAAATATTTTTATTATAAATAGGATTTTGTGTCTCATGAATATTATTTATATCATTTAAAGTCTGGAAAATTTTCAAGAATTATTTTTTCTACGAAAGATGAAACAAGAACGCACATCCGTTGTTGAACATGCTGTACAAAAAAACATTGCTTTATTGTTTGTTATTTGAATAAGCTTTTTTTTGCAAAAGTTATGATGTCAAAAGAATTGTACTAATCAGATTAAAGAGTTGTAGAAAATATATGAAGAAACTTAAATATTTCTTTATTTTCCCAAATGCAAAATTTTTACAGATAAGAATATATAGGGGAAAGTAGGGTAAAACCAGGTAGACGAGTCAAACCGGGTACCTCTGTTTCTTCGTGATAGTTGCTACTATCTTTGGCTAACTCATGTTATTAGTTGTAGATTGATGCCATCATTGTTTTGAGATGAACCGTGCCCATGTGCACATGATATTTCTTTTTTGAGAGAAATTCCAAATTTTCGGGTCAAAAAAGATCGATATCGGGGCAACAATCGAGTCGTTATGGACTTTTTCTACATAGAGCATCTGCTTCGGTAAATGCAGCATTGCATTCTGTACATATTGAAAAGTATATCGCATTAGTTTTGATCATCACTTTGTACGCCGGAATATACATTGTGTTCCAGGAGGAAAGGTCAATATTTTGGGAGGTGATCGTATCGGTCATTTTAAGCAAAAATGTTCATATGAATATATGTCCTATTCCCTACGGTTCCCGAGATAGAGCGACTTGAATGTACGTCTCCTGTATTCACTTTTCTTCTGTACACTTCAAACTTTATCCGTGAACCTGTACAGTGAAGTGTACAGAAGAAAAGTGAATACACGAGACGAACTGCTCGCTCAAATAATGGATGCTAGTGCCCGCATAAAGGAACGTCACGATGTACTCAGACGAGCAACATGCCATGTTCACACAACAGTTGAAAAATGCATTGATGTTAACGGTGGAATTTTTGAAAATTTATTATAGTCTGTAAAAAATGTATCACTTGAACAATAAATATTAGAAATAGTACGTAGTATTTCTTTCTTGTCAGTAATTTTGCAACTGTACATTCAAATCGCTCTATCTCGGAAACCGTGGGTAATAGGACAAATATTCATATGAACATTTTTGCTTAAAACGATCACCTCCCAGAATATTGACCTTTCCTCCTGGAACACCCTGTATAGCCATCGTGTTTGTTATTTCTTTTGTGTTGGGACAAAACCACCCAAGTAACACAGTCTGGTTATATTCGCTGCGACAGTAAAAATGTGGCTAATATAACGTCCTGCCAGCCTTAATTACAGCTATTTGGCAATAAATGTTATTTTGCTGGACTTTTGACTGCAAAAGCGCTGTGACAGCTAATAAAAAGTCAAAAACGCAGCCACAGCTATTTTAGCTGTATTAATAGCTCTAAAGTTGCTGTGATAGCGATCAGAAAAACCAAAACTAGCCGCAGCGATTTTATCTGCATTAATTGGTATGAAGTCGCTGTAACAGCAATAACAAAAGCCAAAATTTAGCCACAGCTATTTTAGCTGTATTAATAGCTCTAAAGTTGCTGTGATAGCGATTAGAAAAACCAAAACTAGCCGCAGCGATTTTAGCTGCATTAATTGGTATGAAGTCGCTGTAACAGCAATAACAAAAGCCAAAATTTAGCCACAGCTATTTTAGCTGTATTAATAGCTGTAAAGTTGCCGTAATAGCGATCAGAAAAATTAAAATTAGCTGCAGCGATTTTAGCTGCATTAATGGATATGAAGTTGCTGTGATTTGTATGTCACAGCGAAAGTCAAGAATAACGTGACTATCAGTTTTATATTTAATTTAGCATATATCAGCGATGGTCAGCGGACCCATGCGTTCATTTATGCGGCTCTAAAATTATTATTTAAGGATGTGTGTAGTTCTGTAATCACCGTACTTATATAAATTTGCGTCCGCTCTAGTATACTTTATATGTACGTTATAAATTGTAATAATTGGCAACGATTATATAATCTTTAAATTTGATTTAAGATTAGTAAAGCAAAGGTTCTTCCGGGTTGTCAAAGGTTCAATACCAGTTGAAGCCAAAAATTTTTTTTAATACTCTTTTCAATCTTTTTATATAATTTTAAAATTAAAATTTAACTTTCATCGAATATAAATTTACATATGAAAAACATTATCCGTTTATTAGTTTGTTTATCTTTATTACTATCATTGCCGTAATGTGGCTATGATAACATCTTTACGGCAAAATAGTTGTGCAGCCAAATGGCTATGACAACGTCTTTACAGCAAAATAGTTATGCAGCCAAATGGCTGTGACATCGTTTTCAAAGCCTAAAAATGTTGTCCCACTTTTGCTGTCACAACTTTATCAGAACGTCACAATGATGTTGTGGCAGTAGCTGTGGTAGACAAAAATGCTGCAGTTTAAGTTGCGACAACGTTATCGCAGACGTTTTAAAGCTTCATGTGCTACTTGGGCAGGTACCTACCGGGTACCTACCGGGTACACCTCATATAATAAAAAGAGGAAAAACTGTTATCCTGATTTTGTCTTCTTACAAAAAGCAGTTGGAAACGGAAACTACCACTCAAAAAAAGAAATCACTAAAGAAAAAGCTTTTTGAGACCTCTAAAGTTAAAAAATAAAATAAGGAAGTCCTGCTTGTGGAATGTAGAACAAGGATATCTTTATTTATGATTTTTGTCAATAGAATACATCTTTGTATTGTATTTTGATTAAAATAAACATAGATTTTGTAATTGCACGGTGTTTTATATGTATTCAAATGGGTTAGGTTACCTTTTACTACCCTACCAGTAGGATATTTTGATTTCTCCAAAAAATCTTGTTATTCTTAGTAACCAAAATTTTTTTTTTCGGCGACTAGCTTCATTTTCTCATAGTTTAGGTCCTCGTTTCTCCTATATGTAACCGATAAAATGCAAATAAAAATACTTACGATTATAATAGTTTTGGACTTAGAATATGAATAACTGAAATTAAATCTTAGCATTGAGCGAAACTGGCATGTTCACGACCATGATTCATGTGTACGTTACAAATTTTTCATAACAAGTCACACGTTACGCGTGTTTATGATTTGCATGTTATTCTTGTAATTAGCTTTACCATTAAACGAGGCCAATTGATTGACGGTGAATGAAATTATTATGGCTTACACAATTATTTCAGAATATGTATACGAGGACTGACAATTAAGTTCGTAGAAAATATTTATTACAATTACAGAACACACTTATTCGTTATCTAATATGTAATGATACCGTTACCAGCCTCGCGGGCCGACCAGCCGCCCGCAATTCTGAGTCTCGGCGCCAATGGCGCCCCTAAGCTCCCACACCCGTGTCACGGCCCCACCGTGGGACCGCCCCACCACGCACCGACTCGCGTGAGTGGGAGGCCGGCCGCCGGTATATAAGGCGCTCCGGCAAGCGTAACGTTACCAGTTCCCGATCCCGAGTCCTACCTAGTACAACTCCTGATCCGAAACCTATACCGCGTTACACCAGGCTACGGGCTACCCGTAATTACGCCGGGTTACCCGGTTGCTGGGACGGCGCATCCTGATACCTAGCGTTACACCAGGTCACGGGCTACCAGTGGTTATGCCGGGCTTCCCGGTTGCTGGGACGGCGCATCGTACCCCGCGTTAAACCAGGTCACGGGCTACCCGTGGTTATGCCGGGCTTCCCGGTTGCTGGGACGGCGCATTCTCGATCCTTCGCGTTAAACCAGGTCACGGGCTACCCGTGGTTATGCCGGGCTTCCCGGTTGCTGGGACGGCGCACTCTTAGTTCATAAGACCGTACCGCGCCCCGCGTACCGTTCGTATATACCGCGACCGTTTCCACCGTAAGACCACTTTGGTCTCCGTGTATCTTTCTATACATATACCGCGACCTGTCCGTCTTGTAAGACCGTTGTACATATACCGTAACCAGTAAGACCGCTCCGGTCTCCGCATCCTGATAGACTCTAGCACCGTTTGTATATACCGCGACCTGTTTATATTGTAAGACCGCATTGTATATACCGCGACCTGTCCGTATTGTAAGACCGCCCTGTACATACCGCGCATTCTGGCTGTAGAGTTAATTAGGCATTAGGATTCCCACCAAGTGTCGCGCCGATTCCACATTCACGCACGGCCTTCAGACTACTAAGGAGCGTCAGTCCTTTTAAGGATAGAACGCCGAGAACGCCGACGCCCCGTCCTTTTAAGGATAAGGCCGCCAGGCAGTTGGAACTACATTGAAGGCCACGCGACACCCCGTAGTGTTTAAGGTCTGTACTGTACCTCACGGAATAATCATAGCTTATTTGCATGCGAACACCGCGATTGCCGAACACGGCCGCTTGAGCTACGCTCGATTCCCGAGCTCCACGCGCACCAACCGCTCACGCGCGAAACTCTGTACGAACCGTGCTTGCTCGTCACCTTGTGAATAACAACCGCTCACGCGCGAAACTCTGTACGCACCGTTTCCGCATGTTGCTTCGATTAGCTTTCTGTGTTAAATATCTTTTATAATAACCGCTTGAATAAACCTAATTATTTAAACCGCTATACCGAGGTAAAGTAAGTTGGAGTTTCCCCCTTCTCCCGAATCCTGGCACCGGCGAGCCTTGATCCGCGGCGTACGGGAAAGGTGAACCGTTACATGGCGCCCGAACAGGGACTTGACTAGTCTAGTGGAGACTCCAGCTCGCTCAGCCTACTTAGATGCCTGCGTGGGTAAACAAATTAAAGAAAGACGCGATAATTAAATTACTGGCCTCGCACGGACTCGACACCGTAGGCACCCTTGACGAGCTCCGCAGACAGCTCCGTCATTTTGTTATCGATAACCCCACTCTTTTCGCGTCCCACCCCACGACCCCCGAAGACACGAAGATGCCACTAACAAACGAAGGCCCGACCGCCGGCACAACTGGAGCCACCACCGTCGATCCAGCTAAGGCCATGAATCAAATACGGAAGTGGGGGTGCCACTTCGACGGGAAGGACCCGTTGGCGTTCCTGGAACGCATCGACGAGCTGAAACGAGGATACAGCTACAACGACGAGCAGTTGCTCTTGGGGCTACCCGAACTTTTCCGCGGCGAACCACTGATGTGGTACCGCAACTGCCGCGATAACTGGACCCTGTGGGCCGAGTTTTGTCGGGACTTCCGCGCCCAGTATTTGCCCAGCGAGTACTCCTACCAACTAAAGAGTACGATCCAGGGGCGGAAGCAGCAGCCACGGGAGGCGTTCCAACAATTCGCCACCGAGTTGCTGACTCTCATGCGGCGCGCAGGCGGCTACACGCCCCAAGACCAGCTTGAACAGCTGTACGCAAATATGCGACCGAAATATCGCCTGTACATTCGAAGGGGCGAGATTACCAACGCTAGTACGCTCAGCGCACGAGTCACCGATATCGAAGTGATCGAAAACCTGCGGCGGCAGGAGGAGCGTAAGACTCCAGGACCGACAGTGGCAGCCGCTGCCTACAGCCGAGATGACGCTGCTGGAGATGCAAGCAGCGAGGACACACCCGGCAGGATTGCCGCCGACCACCGAGAAAGTTTTGCTCCCGGTGCGGGAAAGACGGGGTTTTGACTCGAGATTGTCATCCCCCGGCGGGAAACGGACCGCGGGCCGGAATTGTCGCGGCCAGTACCCAGCCCGAGTCCGAGTAGAATTTACTCCGAGACCGCACATACAGGTCCGTGTTGTCCGTCGAACAATACGGGCCCTGCTCGATTCCGGTTCGGAAGTTTCGTTTGTCAGCGCCGAAACCGCCAATCGCCTAAAGGTCCGCACACGTCGTCCAGACACCGTGGCTAAACACGTTAACTTAGCGGATGGGACGCGGATCCCCATCACCAGAGTTCTCACACTCCCCATCACCGTCCAGGGGGAGACTATCCGGCACCAGTTCTCCGTTCTGCCGAGCCTGAGTAGCCCCATGTTGATAGGCGTAGATCTATGGGCCAAATTGCGAATCACGCTGCCACCACCACCGCCGCCGCCAAACGAGCCGACTAGCAACCTGACCACCCTGGGAGTCATAACCGTCGGCAGCACCGCCGGGAGATCCGAGGAAATCCAGCGCCTGGAAAGGTTTTTAGCGATCGAATTACCAAAGTTTGAGCGGGTTCAAGGGCCAACCGATCGGGTACAACACCACATCCGATTAAAGCCCGGACACGCCATCAAACAACGATATCGCCCACGTAATCCGGCGATGCAGGCCATCATTGACCAGGAAGTACGAACGATGGAGAAGGAGGATCATTGAACCCTCAACTAGCGCCTGGAGCTCTCCAATCGTCCTGGTCAAGAAGAAGGAAGGGGCCTACCGCTTTTGCATCGACTATCGAAAACTGAATGCGGCCTCCGAGAAGGATGCCTATCCGCTGCCGCACATCACGGCCACACTAGATAAGCTGCGTGGGGCTAAGTACTTGTCCACGCTCGACTTAAAAAGCGGATATTGGCAGGTGCCTCTTACACCGCAAAGCCGGCCGGCAACCGCATTTACTGTGCCCGGCCGCGGCCTAATGCAATTCAGGGTGATGCCCTTTGGCTTGCACTCGGCGCCCGCTACCTTCGAGAGATTGCTCGACTCGATACTCGGCCCAGAACTCGAACCGCACGTCCTGGTGTACCTCGACGATATTATTATCGCTAGCCGCACATTCGAGGATCACCTACTGCATCTGTCCGAGGTCTTTCGCCGCCTGCGCCAGGCACGGCTCCGTCTCAATCCGGATAAGTGCCACTTTTGCCGGACGAGCCTCCGCTACCTCGGACACGTTATTGACCGCCGGGGTATCCGCACCGACCCCGAGAAAGTGAGCGCCGTCGCGAATTGGCCCGCACCGACCACCGTGAAAAAGGTACGCCAGTTTCTGGGAGTGGCCTCGTGGTACAGGCGTTTCATCGCCGACTTTTCGACCCTCGCCGCACCTCTCACCAGGCTGACCCATAAGAAGGTCAAATGGACCTGGACGGACCACGAGGAGGCCGCTTTCCGAGGGCTAAAGAAAGCCCTGACCACCGCGCCGGTCCTGGCTTGTCCAGACTTCGCGAGGCCATTTGTTCTCCAAACTGACGCCAGCGCACACGGTCTGGGGGCCGTATTTACCCAACACCTTGACGAGGGAGAGCGAGTCATCGCCTACGCCAGCCGAACCCTCAACGCCGCGGAGCGTAATTACAGCGCTACCGAGTTGGAATGCCTGGCAGTCGTTTGGGGCATCCGGCGGATGCGCGAGTATCTGGAGGGTTACCGCTTCACGGTCTTGACCGACCACCAGGCCCTCCGTTGGTTGCAGCGAATCGAGGAACCGACCGGCCGCCTAGGACGATGGATATTCGAGCTTCAGCAGCACGACTTTGATATCCAGTACCGCCGAGGGGCCCTTAACCGGGTAGCCGATGCCCTGTCTCGTACGCCAGAGGCCAACGCGGTCACGCGACAGCCAACGTGCCGCTGGTACCGCCGCATGCTCGCGGAGGTAGAGTCGCGGCCAGCCGACTTTCCGGACTACGAGCTGCGGGGCGGGCAACTCCGGCGACATATCCTGCACGACCTGGATTTTGGGGAAACACCGACCGAAGACCAGTGGAAGCAGTGCGTCCCCACCGAGCAGCGTCTACCCTTGCTCGGCCGGCTGCACGACGATCCGGCAGCCGGACACCTCGGCATCGCGAAGACCATCGCTCGCATCGCGCCGCTGTACTATTGGCCAGGCATGTTCCGAGACATTACCAGATATGTCCGGAAGTGCCCGACGTGCATAGCACACAAGGCCTCGCAACAGCGACCGGCCGGGACTCTACGCGCGACCGCTTGTACCGCCCCCTAGCAGCAGGCCGCCGTCGACTTGGTCGGACCACTACCCCGATCCACGAAGGGGCATACGTGGCTGCTGACCATCCAAGATCGATTCAGCAAATGGCTAGAGATGGTTCCATTACGCCGGGCCACCGCTGAGAATCTGGCACATGCCGTGACTCAACATCTCATATATCGGCACGGGTGCCCAACAACGCTGGTCTCCGATAATGGGACCCAGTTTACGTCCCAGCGCTTCAAGACGCTCCTTGACGCCTTCGGGATCGCGCACCGCAAATCGCCCGTCTATGCGCCTCAGTGCAACCCGGTCGAGCGGGCCAACCGCACGGTAAAAACAATGATCGCCCAGTATGTGGGGAAGCAGCACCGAAACTGGGATGAGCGGATAGTCGCGCTACAATTCGCGATCAACACCGCGAGACACGAGGCCACCGGATACACCCCGGCGTACATCATACACGGGCGCGAATTGGCACGACCCCACCCGGAGGACCGGAGACCGCCGGCCCCCGCTCCAAGTCCGGACGTCAACCGGAAACGGTTCGAAGAGGCCTTCGAGGTGGTCCGTAACCACCTGGCTCGCGCGTTCCAACGACAGGAACGCCATTATAATCTGCGTCGGCGTGACTGGCGCCCTCAGATAGGCGAGCAGGTCTGGAAGAGAGATCGGCCCCTCTCCAGTAAGAGCGGCGCATTCAACGCTAAGCTAGCACCCAGATACATCGGACCCCTGGAAGTCCGAAAGATCGTATCACCGGTCGTGGTGGACCTCCGCGACGCCCGAGGGAAGTGGCACCGGCACATTCATGTGCAAGACCTAAAACTGGCCCCGGACACCGACGACGAACACCCTGAGCCGGAGGACTGAGCCCCGACAACCAGCGCCCCAGTGGAGGAGGACCAGCCACCGGAGGACTCCGTCACCGCCCAAACGCCCTCCCATACACGCCCGTCCGCCGCGTCGGCCGTGGGTCAAACCGGGTCACCACTCGCCCGCCGAGAACCTCCGTCGGACGTGGATAGTCTATCCGCCACCCGTGCGTCGTCGTCCTCGCAGTCTTCCTCCTCGGCTGGCTCGCTGCCGATCCCCGGGTCAACCGAGCCCACCAAGGCGCCCGTCCGCCCGTCGTACTCCCCCGTACGGTACCGCCGCCCCAGTAGCTTCGTTGAGTCGGCGACTCACCCGGAGTCAACACCCCCCCCCCCCCCCCCGAAACCTGGAGCAGCCGAACGATCACCAGGACGACAGCGCAGCCACGGGACCACACCGCCCCGCCCTCCTACGACCTAATCCCGCATCGTCTCCGGGACCGAATGTCCGACGCCATCCATCGGCTCCGTGCCACGACGCCAACGAAGCGACCGCCACCCGCGCGCCATCTCTCGACGGAGACCCGAATAACGGGGCCCGAGGCGCCCACGCGTAACCGCGCGCTCCGAGTAGTTCGCGCGCCCGCCGCCACGCGCCGCATCGCGCAAACCCTAACCCGTAAGTAAAATACCCTTCGACATATTATATAAGACCGGTTAATCTAGCGAGAGAGTATCACTCGCCGAGATGAGCCACCGAACAGCCATCGAAGCGTTTTTTGGGGAGCTGTCTGACAGCTCCGACGAGGCCAATAGGCCGAAACCGCCCAAGCCGCCGGACAGACCGCCGGACGAACGGAGGGTGACTCGCCCTCCGCGGCAGGAAACCTCGGTGCAGCGATCCGACGCGGATTGTCGCCGCAAGGCAATAATACTCGCGAGCCCGCCACCCCCGAGGCCCCGGTCGCGGAGGACACCATCCACGCCACCGCGCCATCCTCGGCCGGCACGGGCCACCCCCCCCCGTACGGACCACTACCGTCGGGGGGAGCGGACCCGTGTGCGCCGCCGCGACCGTCACCCAAGCGGCTCGATCGACCGCGACCACCACGGTCGCTTCACCACCCGCGATCACGACGGCTTGGGTGACCAGAGCACCGCCACCGCCGGTGAAAGTCACTCTAGGTGACGGACACACGGTGGAGGTGCCTTGGAAATACGCGTACGTCACGCGGAAATATCGGGCCACCACCCCCACCGGCGGTTGGCTCATCCGGTTCGACCGTTACGGTCGGCCCCGGATGAGCCGCCGTTTGCACTAAAGGAGGGGGTGGTGTAACGATACCGTTACCAGCCTCGCGGGCCGACCAGCCGCCCGCAATTCTGAGGCTCGGCGCCAATGGCGCCCCTAAGCTCCCACACCAGTGTCACGGCCCCACCGTGGGACCGCCCCACCACGCACCGACTCGCGTGAGTAGGAGGCCGGCCGCCGGTATATAAGGCGCTCCGGCAAGCGTAACGTTACCAGTTCCCGATCCCGAGTCCTAGCTAGTACAACTCCTGATCCGAAACCTATACCGCGTTACACCAGGCTACGGGCTACCCGTAGTTACGCCGGGTTACCCGGTTGCTGGGACGGCGCATCCTGATACCTAGCGTTACACCAGGTCACGGGCTACCCGTGGTTATGCCGGGCTTCCCGGTTGCTGGGACGGCGCATCCTACCCCGCGTTAAACCAGGTCACGGGCTACCCGTGGTTATGCCGGGCTTCCCGGTTGCTGGGACGGCGCATTCTCGATCCTTCGCGTTAAACCAGGTCATGGGCTACCCGTGGTTATGCCGGGCTTCCCGGTTGCTGGGACGGCGCACTCTTAGTTCATAAGACCGTACCGCGCCCCGCGTACCGTTCGTATATACCGCGACCGTTTCCACCGTAAGACCACTTTGGTCTCCGTGTATCTTTCTGTACGTATACCGCGACCTGTCCGTCTTGTAAGACCGTTGTACATATACCGTAACCAGTAAGACCGCTCCGGTCTCCGCATCCTGATAGACTCTAGCACCGTTTGTATATACCGCGACCTGTTCATATTGTAAGACCGCATTGTATATACCGCGACCTGTCCGTATTGTAAGACCGCCCTGTACATACCGCGCATTCTGGCTGTAGAGTTAATTAGGCATTAGGATTCCCACCAAGTGTCGCGCCGATTCCATATTCACGCACGGCCTTCAGACTACTAAGGAGCGTCAGTCCTTTTAAGGATAGAACGCCGAGAACGCCGACGCCCCGTCCTTTTAAGGATAAGGCCGCCAGGCAGTTGGAACTACATTGAAGGCCACGCGACACCCCGTAGTGTTTAAGATCTGTACTGTACCTCACGGAATAATCATAGCTTATTTGCATGCAAACACCGCGATTGCCGGACACGGCCGCTTGAGCCACGCTCGATTCCCGAGCTCCACGCGCACCAACCGCTCACGCGCGAAACTCTGTACGAACCGTGCTTGCTCGTCACCTTGTGAATAACAACCGCTCACGCGCGAAACTCTGTACGCACCGTTCCCGCATGTTGCTTCGATTAGCTTTCTGTGTTAAATATCTTTTATAATAACCGCTTGAATAAACCTAATTATTTAAACCGCTATACCGAGGTAAAGTAAGTTAGAGTTTCCCCCTTCTCCCGAATCCTGGCACCGGCGAGCCTTGATCCGCGGCGTACGGGAAAGGTGAACCGTTACAAATACACGGTCCCCTTTAAAATAGTCCCTTCCTAAAGCAATGCACTTGGTCCAATGTTTTTTCTATTGCAGGAAGCAGTTTTCAAAATCATTCTCTGTGAGGCTGTTTAGAACACGCGTCAACTATTCCATCTCCGCTCGTGACCCCCAATGACGATCCTTCATGTCTTTCTTGATCTTGGAGAATAGAAAAAAAACGGAAGAGGTCAGATCGGGCCCCCTCTGACTTTTTTCTATTCCCCAAAATCAAGAAAGACATGAAGGATCGTTATTGGAGGTCACGAACGGAGGTAGAATGGATGACGCGTGCTCTAGACAGTCTCACGGAGAATGATTTTGAAGACTGCTTCCTGCAATAGAAAAAACGTTGGACCAAGTGCATTGCTTTAGGAGGTAACTATTTTGAAAAGGACTGTGTATCAGATAACGAATCAGTCCAATGACGCGTGTTCTAAACAGCCTCACGGAGAATGATTTTGAAGACTGCTTCCTGCAATAGAAAAAACATTGGACTAAGTGCATTGCTTTAGGAAGGAACTATTTTAAAAGGGACCATGTATTAAATAACGAATAAATATGTTTTGTGATATAAGAATAAAAAAGTATAGTATGCCATTTAAAAAAATGGAGCTGATCTTGGAATCTCCGAAGCACCTCCACCCACAGAAAAATTATTACTAGCATATTGGCTCTCTTGATACCATACAACTTTCGTAATTACAATATTTTCGTATCTCTAATAATAGCGGAGATATTCCAGGTGGACAGAGTTATTGCTCCACCCTGTATATATGTATATACGAGGACTGACAATTAAGTTCGTAGAAAATATTTATTACAATCACAGAACACATTTATTCGTTATTTAATACATGGTCCCTTTTAAAATAGTCCCTTCCTAAAGCAATGCACTTAGTCCAATGTTTTTTTTATTGCAGGAAGCAGTCTTCAAAATCATTCTCCGTGAGGCTGTTTAGAACACGCGTCATTGGACTGATTCGTTATCTGATACACAGTCCTTTTCAAAATAGTTCCCTCCTAAAGCAATGCACTTGGTCCAACGTTTTTTCTATTGCAGGAAGCAGTCTTCAAAATCATTCTCCGTGAGACTGTCTAGAGCACGCGTCATCCATTCTACCTCCGCTCGTGACCTCCAATGACGATCCTTCATGTCTTTCTTGATTTTGGGGAATAGAAAAAAGTCAGAGGGGTCCCGATCTGACCTCTTCCGTTTTTTTTCTATTCTCCAAGATATTTTATATAAATTTTTAAAATTAAATTATGATAAAATATTTATTTATAATTATGTTTATATTTGTAATAATTTTAAAAAACATGAAAGTTATATTTTATTATTATATTTGTTTTATTTTGAGATTTCTTTTTATTTAATTTTATATATAAAGATATAATTTAAGTTAGAGTGGGAATGATATTTGGACATGATTTTTTTCATTTTATATATTAATTTTAAGACTATGAATTTTAGGTTTAATATTTATAGTTATTCGATTAGACAAAAAAATATTTAAAGATAATCATATAAAAAAAATAATAATATTTATATTTATATTATATTTATATTTATATTAATGATTTTATTGATATTTTTTTCTTCAATAAATTTAATTGTATTTTATTTAATATTTGAATTAAGATTAATTCCTACATTTATAATAATTATTTATTGAGGAATAAATTTTGAACGATTAAAAGCTTCGTATTATTTATTAATATACAATATTTATTTCATTGCCTTTGTTAATTTATATTATAAAATTATTAAAGTTTAATGGTTTATTAGATTTAAATTTGTTAATTATATTAATAAATTATGAGATTAGACTATGGGATTATATAATTTTATTTATAGCATTTTTTATTAAATTACCAATTTATTTATTTCATATTTGACTTCCGAAAGCTCATGTTGAGGCCCTAGTTTATGGGTCTATAATTTTAGCATCAGTATTATTAAAGTTGGGAACATATGGAATTTTACGATTTTTAGAGATATTTTTTAGGCAGAGAGTTATATTTAATTATTTAATTATTAGTGTGGGGGTAATAGGAAGATTATTAGTAAGATTAATTTGTTTAATTCAAATTGATATAAAAAGACTTGTTGCTTATTCATCAGTAGTTCATATAAATATATTGTTACGTCCTGGCGATTCCACGATTCCTCCCTTCCGCGAAGTTGAGGCAATGATAAGCGATCGGTGATAGAAATAAGTCGTTCGGTAAATAGAGCATCTTGCGTCACACATTCCTTAAACATTTAGTCACTTATCAATATCTATATCTACGAGTAACCGTGAGAAAGACGCGAGAGACCGGTGACGAAACCGCGCCGGTCGCCTAAAAATAAATAAAAACCAGTAGATACCTCGCAGTAGAATTCTCCAGCGGAATAAAAAACTGATACCGAAAAGATAATAAAAATTCTCACGAAATATCTGACGAATACAATTAAATCAATAATAACGAAACTTCTGTGACGTCACATTCAACAACGACAGAAGGTAAGACTTTTTCTTATCAGATCACGGGAATAAGGGAAACCTAGAGCTCAAGGGATTCTGAATTGATCACCAATCGACGATCATCACGAGTGAAAATTTGAGAAGTAGGAGAAACACCCCGCCTAATGAGGACACTGGCACAAATTTTAATTCGTTAAAGTTTTGGAAGATTCCCACTCTTAGAAATTAGAATACACCCCGAAAAGAGAGATATAAAAAGAAGACTCGAAGGGACATACGATCACTTACGTACTTGCTCTCCAGCTTCGACATAGTCTTATTAAGTGCCTTGGCACCGCTATACGCAAATCAGAGTTAATAGTGCTATACCAGTATCCTCATCCAGCATCATCGTTGGTCAACCGCAACCAGAGCGACCCACAAGGCACGAAGCCAGTCTAACTATGAAACTTGCACCTTCCATCTTCGAAATAAAAAGTAAGTCACATTCATCCATTTCATTTATACCAATAACCCTCGCAATAAATAAGCGCTACATTACACTCACTCTGGTTTCGTAGTGAAAACCAGATCCGGTACTACATATACCATAACATCCAGCCGAATAGCAATTCGCAGGAGTCGGAGGACTCGCCGTCCGTTAAACTGCGAATTTTGCGACACGCATATAAAAAAACCACTACGCATATCCACTGAACCTACTCTCCCTGCCTCGCCAAGATACTCCTCCCTCAGTTACTCCTCCATCTAATTCCCCGACTAAATCACTCTAGCGACCGAACCTCCGCTTTCCCCACGTTCCTTCCCCTCACTATCCACCGTCCTTTTGAACAATTCACCCCCATCTTCCCCGCAGTGTTCAGAAGCAGATTTCATAAAAGCTATAGAGGAGTTCTGCAATGAACTACCCGACTTAGAATCCGCTTCATCCTACCAAGATTAGAGTAACTAAAATATCTCCCTTCATTCCCCCCTCTATGACTCCATATTTCCTTTTTCATTCACACACACACACATGTTTTTTTTTATATTTAATTAAATCATGACATTGTATCACCCAGTCAGAATCTAAATTTAACAGTAAAATCATTCCATTGCATTTCTAACTGATGTCCTCCGTATTAATGTAACACCCGCGAACTAAAACACACACATACACATGTACACTCACCGAGAAATTATAATGAACAATATTTTATTTTAATTTTTTATATAATCATGTATATCCACCATTTACTTTAAAAATGAATAAATTTACATTTTGTTAATTTAAAAATCAAAATAACTCTTTATTAAACCCCCCTACTCATTCCTCTAGTTGAAAGATCGCACTTGGTCCCATCCCGCGTAAAAGAGATTAAATTCTCTTACCGAAAAGGGACCACCGAACGAACGTCTGAATAACCAGCGTAACAGCGACTCAGTCGTTTACCTGCTTTTCAGACCGGTCAGTTCGTTCGACCAGATTCCAAACGCCACGAGTTAATTTCGGGAAAATAAAAGATAGTTGTTGCGCCCTTCCGTCCACTCATCCTTCCCCGAGTCTGGACGTAACATACTGCTCTTTAAATTTTGGGGGCTCGTCCGGGATTGTAATGTGCGATCTTCCAAACTGGAATGAGTAAAGGGACAAGAGGTACAGCTGATAAAGACGAAGTAGAACGAAATTTTCAGCTTGCTCAGGAAACATACAATCGAACAAAATCTAACAAATCAGAAACACATCACACTTTCACTCCTAATAAAACCACTAAAAACATTAATTTTTCATTAGACAAAACAGTAATTGAAAAAGATTTCGAAAAAAAGTTTAGCGAAACAGCGGCCGAGTCTCATTTTGCCGATTCCTGCGATAAGACTATTGTTACGTCCGGTGGACTCCACGATTCTTTTCTTTCACGTAATATTAAACGCCTACGCTCTGGAACTCTTTGCACTATAAACAATAAACTAAAGGAATATCTAGCAGGCTAATATTTCAAAGCCTAAACCATGCGTGATAAATATTCGAACATAGGTCCCCTAGAAGACCAAGAATTTTAAACAACAATTAAAAGATACTCGAACCGTGAGAAAGCTTGAAATCTAAACAGTGCGCATGCAAGAGACTAATAAATATATCAAATAATATTTTTTCTTGGAAGTCCTCTAGTGAAAAAGTGTTACGAGAAAAGTCTCGAATAAAGGCCCTTCTAAGAACTAGAGTGTTATCTTATTGATGTAACTATGATCCGCGACTGAAACTCGCGATATTCGACATTACGTGCTCGCCTGCTAGACCACCCTTGCGCGTTATCTGTTTAAGATAAAACTCAAGTGAACAATAAAACTGTCAACTTGGCCGATCATGGCGGACTGTCCAGTGGGCGAGACTTAATTTTTAAAAAACAAAAGCCTACACCAATAGGCGCAAACTCTTGGACCTTCTTTTGGAAGGGAGACGCCCTCAACTCATGAGAGGGGCACCATTTTAAAGATTGATTCGTTAAAAAAGAATATTGCTTGCCTAATGGAGAGGGTATGCCAAGATTCGATTTACGCGAAATCCTCCCTCAGAATTTTCAATTCATCTTCGGCTCTCGACTCGAACGGTCGCACCGAGTCTGCCTACAGTCCGCGCTGATTATTTAAGTCTTTAAAAGTTTATCGATTCTCGCAAGTTCTCTCTGCGATTGTGGTAGTGCAAGGAGTTTCACGCTATTGAAATTTTACAAAATTCGTGCGGGCAAGTGACAAGTGGTGTGCCCTTGAGGGATCGAACGAACACCGCCGGAACCGAGCGATCTCCGAGCCACTCCTTCCGCACAGCCGAGTCCAGAGATAGATCTTAGCTCGCTTATCCAGCGAAATTTTTAAAGTCATCACCTTCGCACACAACAAATAGTGAGTCTACCAAAGAATTTCATTCTTTCTCGTACTTTATTTTTTCCTTCCTCTTAAAAGAAACAGGTTTGTTATTAAATTCAAATTTTCAAGTAATATCCAAGCATAAACATTTATTGGTATTATTATTAAAATAAATTCTGGTTATTAAATATTTTATATTTCCTCTTCTTTGAACCTTCCCCTTTGCGAGTCCATAAGCGTGATTAGCCAGGATCTTGAACACTGTCAAGATTGGCATTCATCCTTATTGTTAGACTCGTGCAATCCTCTCTCCCTTGCGAGTCCGTAAGCTTGATTAGCCAGGATCTTGAACACTGTCAAGATTGGCATTCATCCTTATTGTTAGACTCGTGCAATCCTCTCTCCCTTGCGAGTCCGTAAGCTTGATTAGCCAGGATCTTGAACACTGTCAAGATTGGCATTTATCCTTATTGTTAGACTCGTGCAGTCCACTCTCCCTTGCGAGTTCGTAAGCTTGATTAGCCAGGATCTTGAACACTGTCAAGATTGGCATTCATCCTTATTGTTAGACTCGAGCAATCCTCTCTCCCTTGCGAGTCTGTAAGCTTGACTAGCCAGGATCTTGAACACTGTCAAGATTGGCATTCATGCTTATTGTTAGACTTAAGCAATCCTTCCCCTTCACGGGTCCCTAGGCGTGATTAGCCAGGATCCTGGTGTACTACCATGATTGGCATTCATACTTAGCTGCCAGGCCCTGAAGGAAAATCTTCTCCCTCTACTTCTAGAACAATTCCCTCCGAATCGTTCTATTTCACTTCTTTCTCAAAATATATATATATAATTATATAGAGTTATATTGAGATTCTTAAGAACTTCTCCATTTTTCTTTATCATTATCAAACTGTTTTTTTTAACTAAAAATCAATATCTCTGTTAACTCTTGCGTGTGTTTCCTAGTGGAAACAACCCCGGCAAAGCGCTCTAAGTGCTGGGCGAAACACATCCGCAACCGGGAAAATAGAAAGATCCGGAAGCTATTGGCTCGGGCGTCCGCGGAACCTAATTTTATTATTGATTTTAAGAAACTAAATTTAGACGAGCGAACATTAAATTAAGAATACAACAATTAAACTATACACCAACGCGAGATACACACCCTGTCCCCCTAGTTCTTCCTTTGATTATCCACTTCCTTCTTATTCCCCCGTCTCTTCCCCCGAGCATTCCCACTCACCTGCTCTCGAACCTCAACCCTCAAAAATTCCCACTCCCCCTCCCCCTTCAGACTGTCCCCCCAGTTCTCCTGTTGATTTTTCACCTCCTTCTTGTCTTCCCGTCTCCTCCTCCGAGCGTTCTCGCTCACCTGCTCTCGAACCTCAACCCTCGAGAATTCCCACTCCCCCTCCCACTTCAGACCTCGGAACGCCCGATCTCTCAGAAGAGTCGCGCGTTTTCAAAGAAGCCCTCCAGGACTTCGTAGAGGAGTTACCAGACCTCAAAGAGGAACCGGAAGATTTTAAACCGGAATCTTCCGATCCCGAAGGAGAGTCGGGGTCCCTTTTCGAAGACCAGGACAGGGATGCCTGGTACAGGTATCTCTTGAATCAATTTCCCCCTTTTCCTGTCCCTCTTACAGACGAGGATTACTGTGTCGGTCCAGATATAATAGACCTCGATCAATTCTACCATATCCTCCATACCAGCCCCCCCGGTTCCATAATTCCATTTTTTGGACCGGGTTGCCCTTTTCCATTAGCCGTCCCTATCGAGGTTTTTTGGATGAAGTTCCCTTCCCCCTCCACCGTGCAATTCCAAGACCTTTAATAATCCTTCCCCCCTTTTTGTTTTTTTTCCTCTCTTCTCTCCCTCTACCGTCCAACTCTCACACATCTATTGTAAATAATTTTTCTAAAACATATTATTGTAAATTACCAACCGGAGTTTAAATTTTAGTTTCCCCGTTTAATTCCGGTTGACGTCCTCTGTATTCATTGTAACACCCGCGAGAACACAGATTTCATCCACACACACATTTACACGCAAACATATTAGATCCTAAGTAAGTTATGTTACAATAACAAAATATAAAAATAAATCAGATGATTCATTATTAAATTGTATCTTCAAAAATTATTCGTTTTATTTCTTTGAATAAATGTAAAGTTAGATTTTAAAATTCGAGCAATTTATTAGCCCGACCTCCTTCCTGTTGCACGAAATCGCACAAGGTCCCGTCCCGGGTAATAGGGATTCAGTTCCTTTACCAGAAAAGGGACCACCGAGCGAACGGCCCTTTCGATAGAGTAAGAGCGACCCTTCCGGTCGTTGACCTATCTCGGGCCCTGATCTGTTCGTTCGACTCTAGGAGACGCATCGTCTAGCGTTTGTCTAGAGGTAAGTAGGTTACGCCCGCCCGCTGACTCTTCCTTTATTTGAGTCTGGACGTAACACTATTATACCTGAATTTAATAAATACGAAAAAAGGAAAGACCCGAGCGGTACCGGCGGCAAAATGACTCAAAATAATTTTTTCGGCACTTTAAAATACGCGGTCGAAGCCGTCCCTTATTTTGACGGTCAAAATATTCCATTAAATTATTTTATTGAGGGATGTGAAGAAGCAAAATCTATGTTGCCTAGTGAGGCTGAATCACAGTTTACCAAAATAATAAGAACCAGGATAATAGGGGAGGCTCGCCGAACTATACAAGGTCAAGATTTTGATAGCGTTTCTCAATTAACTAAATATTTAAAACAAATTTATGGACCAGCAAAAAACCTTTATCAATTACAAGGGGAATTGGGTTGTATATATCAAAAGGGTGATGAAGATGTAATTACTTATGCAAATAGAGTAAAAATTCTTGGAAAACAAATTTTAGAAACATATAGAAGTTCGGGAAACGTGTCGTCTGACCAAAATATTAAAGCATCATTAGAAAAGGACATGTGCAAGTGCTTTATTAGAGGGTTAAAACCAGAGATTGAACAACGAGTTGCAAGAAATTTATTAAATGTACAAGAAACTGCAGCCGACGCTTTAAGGATAGAGAGAAAGCTCCGAGAAATGACAGATTTACGACAGAGAATAGTTAACAGTTCAGGTAGACAGAAAACTAACTGTTCGAGAAAGTAAGAGTTTTATAAATTATATTATTAATTTTGCTTCTCGAACGTTCTAAAGCGAGACGTTATGATCGAAGCCTTGTTTTCATTCCATTTTTGTGGTTTCTTCGTATCGTTCGATTCTGACAAACACCTCGTTGTCGATCGCCGATTGGCTCTCGGAATCGAACGATCGAAATTCCGTTTTTTTTTGTGGTACACGTATCAATCGGGACTATTGTCCGTGGATCGAAAAGAAGGGCTTTTCGTTAAGAGACTTCGTCGCAAGCCTTCACCGGGAGCACATCGAAAGTCGCTCATATAATTATATTATAGTTATAATTATCCATGTATAATATATAATTATAGTTAGAAGTATAATTTGCGTGTCCGATTATATCTTGCTGTCGCGTGCGATTACCTAAGACGGTCCGGGAGTTGGTGTCGAAAGGAATAAACACTTTTCCACAAACTAACCCCGCTCAAATCATTTACGTCCTGTCTCCCTGATCGGCGAAACAAATAAATTCTGTTAATGTGGACGTGTAAATCGAAGGCGCGGCTACACTAACAGTCTAAAAGAAATTTGTCAAATCTGTTATAAGGAAGGGCACGTAGGCAGTAACTGCAAGAAATATTTACAAACATCTCAACAAGTTAACAACCAAATTGATTTAGGAACCGCGATATTAGTATGTCAAATTTGTAAAAAACGTGGGCATGGAACAGAGAAATGCCGCTTTCGCGATCCACAGCAACGCCGACCGGTAAACGTAGTTCAAGGGAAATTAATAACTTGTCAATTATGCTTAAAATCCGGTCATGATGCAAAATCTTGCCGACAGAATAATACAACTAATAACAATAAAATCTCGGTAATTTGTTAATGGTGCGAAAAACCCGGCCATTCTGCAAATAATTGCTAGAAGAAACAGAACGAACAACGTTATGCGGGAAATAAAACTCGCGTGACTTGTCAAATTTGCAACAACTTCGGACACATTGCTAAAGATTGTGGATCAAAACTAAACCAGCAAACGGGGTCCAGGAATTCTTTATTCTGCCGCTATTGCAAGGAGCAAGGTCATCTTCTCGAAAATTGTCAATTACGCCATGCCAGTAACTTTCGAAAAAAGGAAAATAATCAGGGAAACTACAACGGCCCCTCGACGTCGGGTGCACAGCAGGGGTCCGAACGAGAGCCGCCCAAAACTCAGGTAGCCAAGTAGACAAGGACAGAACTATCATAAGGCCCGTGACTGTAAACCTCGACAAACAGTCGCGTGCCTACCGTTCAAATCAACATCGATAATTTGACTACTAGTATAACTTTTATGCTAGACACGGGATCTGGACCTAATATAATTAAAGAAAATCTCGTTCCCGAAGAAATAAATATTAATTACACTAATATCCTCAAGTTGAACGGTATAAATAATTATCCTGTGTACACCTTAGATGAAATTACATTAACTCTTTTTGAAATACCGGTTATATTTCATATTGTATCTAACGATTTTCCAATTTCACAATCCGGCATATTAGGAAACGATTTCTTTAAACAAACTTCATCGAAAATAGATTACGCACAAGGGCACTTGGATGTCTCCGGAATCAACATACCTTTCTTATCGCCTGAAGCCATCATAGTAGCTCCGCGATCCGAATCATTATTTTATGTAAGAATAGAAAATCCAGAACTAAAAATAGGATATATACCGAGACTAAAGGTGGCACATGGAATTTATTTGCGAGGCACCATCGTGGAGAACGTTGCCGGAAAAGCATATTTAAACGTTATAAGTACTTTAGATGAAGAGGCGGAAGTACATATTCCGACTTTGCGCCTAAAACCATTGAGCGAATTATTAGACGACCATGATTCAAAAATTGAGGCTCTAAACAGTCCAGAAGAACCAAGGAATAAGGAAAAAGAAACTAGTTACGAATTCGACGATTATGAAAATAATATGAATATTGAAAATGAAGGTGAAAATGTGGATGAAGAAAATATTATTCGAAGAAATTAATTATGAAGACGAAGAAAAAACCTTAAATAAAGAAGGAAATAAAAATAAGAATAAAATAAAAAATAAAGATAAGATAAAAAATAAAACTGAGAGGAAAAATAAAGAATTGAATGATTCAAAAATCTTTGGAGAGGGAAATTACCAAACCTCTCCTGAAAATCTAATAAATCCAACCATTCCTGGAGGGGGAAATTACCAAACCTCTCCTAAAAATTTAATTAATTCAAAAACTCTCGAAGAGAGAAATTACCAATTCTCTCAAGAAGGGAATAATTCTAGGATTTCGGAGGGAAATTTCCAAACCTTGTCAGAAAATCCTAGCTCCGTCGATTGCGAGGAGGGAAATTACCAAACCTCACTACGTATTTCGGCAAAACCTTATTCCAAAAAGGGGAGAAGTCCTTTATCCTCCCTAGATATCAAATTTCCTAAGGTTGGATTATTTAAAGAAGAAAATAATAATGAATTAAAAACCTCTCATGTTACCATAAAAGACCTTCTTGAAGAGGCTCAAAAATATAATTTAAATATTAAAAATTCGAATCTACGAAATATGGAAAATAAAAATAAACCGTCTTCAAAAATCCTTATATCCTTGTTGAATAAATCTCAAGAAATTTTAGAAAAATTTATGCGGAAACGCAAAACAAGATGTAAAAGAAAACAAGAAGTTGAAAATTATAATTTGCATAATTGTCTAACAATCTCCGAAGAAAAAGGAAAGAATCGACCCGCCGAAATCATAGAATCATTGCGATTAGAACATTTGAATGAAGCAGAGAGAAAAAGCATTATAAAATTAATAACGGACAGTCAAGATCGATTTCATATTCCTGGAGAAAAATTAACCGCAACTCACGTATTACAACATCGAATACCTACTACAGATGACCAACCAATAAACACTCGTCAGTATCGATTTCCGCAAATTCATAAAGAGGAAATAAACAAGCAGGTAGAAGAACTGTTAGAAGGAGGAATTGTAAAACATTCACAATCGCCATTTAACACGCCTATATGGATTGTACCTAAGAAAGAAGACTCCAAAGGAAATAAACGATGGAGAATGGTATTAGATTTTCGCGCTTTAAATGATAAAACTATCGGAGATGCATATCTTTTACCAAATATCCTTGATATATTAGACCAATTAGGAGGAGCTCGATATTTTTCAGTATGCGATTTAGCATTTGGATTTCATCAAATAAAAATGAACCACGAAGATGGTCATAAAACAGCTTTCACTACTCCTTTTGGACATTACGAATTTGATCGAATGCCGTTCGGTCTAAAAAATGCTCCGGCTACTTTCCAGCGCCTAATGGACTTAGTGTTAACTGGGTTACAAGGCAAAGAATTATTCGTTTATATGGACGATATTGTTATCTATGCAACGTCTTTAGAGGAACACGAAAGAAAATACAACGCTTTAATGGAACGTCTTCGAGAAGCTAATTTAAAATTACAGCCAGACAAATGCGAATTTTTAAAAACGGAAGTAACTTATCTGGGACATGTAATCAGTAAAGACGGAGTAAAACCAGATCCGAAAAAATTAGAAGCGGTACAACGATTTCCAAGACCTAGAACACCTAGGAATATTAAACAATTTTTAGGACTTGCAGGATATTATAGACGCTTTATACCGAATTTTTCAAAATTCGCCAAACCATTAACAAATTTATTAAAAAACGACACCCGCTTCGAGTGGACATCTGTGCAAGAAGAATCTTTTGAAATTTTAAAACAAAAACTGTGCGAAGAGCCAGTACTGCAATACCCAAATTTTTCCAAATCATTCATTTTAACGACCGATGCATCTGGAATAGCCGTTGGAGGAATATTATCACAAGGAGAGATAAATAAAGACCTACCGATAGCATACGCCTCACGAACCTTAACAGATAATGAATTAAAATACGATACATATGAAAAGGAAGCACTAGCTATTGTATATTGCGTTAAACATTTTCGACCATACTTATACGGAAGAAAATTCACTTTAGTTACAGACCATAAACCTTTGATGTGGTTTAAAAACGCACAAGACGCAAATATGCGAATACTTCGTTGGAGATTAAAATTAGCAGAATATGATTATGAGGTTGTATACAAAGCGGGAAAAACGAACGTTAACGCTGACGCATTATCAAGAAATCCTGTAAATATCAAAGAAATAGATTGTAAAATTATAAAAAACAAGAAACTTTTAAACCCGGATAACCCTAAAGATGCACAAGTAATTGCCGAATTACTAGAAAAATCCGATAGCGAAGAAGAAGAAGAGGAAAATGACGATTTCCATTTATATCTTTCCGATATCGAAGAAAGCGAAGAAATAATACCTGAAAGCGATTTATTAAATAACAATAACGATACTCTTCCGTTTACACAAACAGAATTAAACGAACCAGATTATTTATCAATTACCGAAAAAGCTTTAATACATGATCCTCCTAAACAAAATAAAATTCAAACGGGAAGCCGAACTGCAAGGCAAAGTATTGAGCAAAATAAAATAACCAACGAATTGCATAGTGGCGAGGGAGAGATTGAAGAAATCGAAGAAAGAAATGATCCGCCTGATAAAGATTCTGACAGTGAAAAGGAAGACGAAGAGGAAAATGAACAAGATATTATTAACAAAAATTTAAAATCAAGAAAAACGAAACCTGCATTTATTGAGAATAGAATAACTTATGGTAATGTCATAGACTCTCGAGAATTATTATTTTTACGAAAAGATAATATAGTATATTTCGTCGACACCCAGGGAAGACCTTTAGATTCAGGCTCACAAAAACTTTTCGAACGAAAAGAGCTTCCAAACCTAGGATCCCTTGTTCTAGGAAAGGTTAAGGCCATAAAATATAAAAATCATTATCATGTGGCTTTACCTGTCAGCGAAGAACAACGAGAAGGCCCTACTGCTACTCTTAAACAAATTGTTAAAATCTTAACAGACTTATGGAAAATAACCAAAGATTTAGAATTAGAAACATTTAGTATTGCGAAAACTGAGTTTATTAATAATGTCCCATGAAATGATGTTAAACCACATATACAATCAATATTCACTGACGCCCCTACTAAAGTTATTATTTGTCACAGACTGATTAAATATCCACCGAAAGATTTACGTTCCGTTATAATCAGTGAAATGCATTGCTTACCAACGGGAGGACACCGGGGAGTCACAAAAACTTATAATAGAATAAAACATAATTATTACTGGGAAAACTTGAAAGCAGATGTTCAACGGTATATACAGCAATGTTTACAATGTCAATTGAAAAAACTTGTACGAGTAAAAACGAAACAACCAATGATAATCACGGATACACCAGGATCTTCTTTTGATAAAGTAGCCATGGATATTGTAGGCCCTTTACCTAAAACTGAAAGGGGAAACGAATATATTCTAACATTACAAGATCAACTAACTAAATTTTGCATGGGAATACCATTACCGAATCAAACCTCCGAAACCATCGCAGAAGCTTTTGTAGATCGATTTATTTGCGTCCTTGGAGCACCAAAAGCAATATTAACAGATCAAGGCAGAAATTTCCTTAGCGATTTAATAAAGAAAATTGCAAAATTATTTAAAATTCGCAAATTTCGCACAACAGCCTTCCATCCTCAATCAAACGGATCATTAGAAAGATCACATCACGCATTAGGCGAATATTTAAAACAATACGCGAATGAACAAAAACAATGGGATAGATGGATTAGCCTTGCCATGTTTAATTATAATACGAGTGTACATGAAGCAACAAAGCACACTCCATATGAATTGGTTTTTGGAAAGATAGCACGCGTTCCATCGAACGAACTTCTACCTCCGGGGGATAAATTAGCAAATTATGATGAATATTTAATAAATCTTGTAACTCAACTTCACGCAATTCAGGGAAACGCACGCGATAATGTCATTCAGGCGAAAATTAGATCAAAAAATTATTACGATAGAAAAATCAACCCACAAACCTTTAAACCGGGAGATCAAGTATTTTTATTAAAGGGTCCAAAACCAGGTAAATTCGGAGATCAATATACTGGACCTCACGAAGTTCTAGAAATTTTTAATAAAAATAACGTCAAGATTAGAATAAAGAAAAATAGCCGAATTGTACATCCGAACCGCTTACGAATTTCATATATTAAACCTACTAATAAATAATTATGAGAATTTTCAGATGGACCTCAGAATTGGAAGACAAATCACGATAATAGTTTTAACAAAAAAAAAATAATAATAATAATTGAAATTTTATCAAACAGTGTAATAGGAACAGACTTAACTTAGCAGTCACAGTAAATATATTCCCGATCGTGTAAAATAAGAGAGAACATAAACGAATGCGCCGTACTGTATCATTTACTTGTTAGATTAATTAATATATTAAAAACATATATATATACATATATATATTCATATACATATATTATACATATATACACTCACACACATATATGTTTTTAGTCTTAGACACATATAAACATTATAAATGTTACTGCGTTTAACATTAATTTAGCGGACAAAAATATTATTAGCATAATATATAGATCAAATATTATATAATATGCATATATAACAAAAACAGAACTATCTTTTCCGAAAAAAAAAAGAAAAAAAAAATTTATATATGTAAAGAAATATTACCTGATCATCTAAAAAAAAAGGGGAGAACAATGAGCTAGAAAAATATCACAGAGGAATTATATCATCGGCTCCAGCAACCAATAGGCGATCACTATGCTACATTTAGTGATAAACTATCCAGCTTATTATTCTGCAGACAAACATGGTATTTCAACCAACAGCTAATTAAAGGAACAAGGAGAACTATTCCAGCATTTGTCAATTGACAAATCATCTTGGCGCTCTACATCCATCAGCGAATGCATCTATAACTATTCAGCATCCGGGCAAATAAAGCGTGGACATTTTACTATGGGATTCAACATGATATCCCAATCAATGGCTAATTACTCACAGTAAATGAGAATTCAAGCCAAGTATCGAGAATCTTCCTGACAAGCTGCACCTGCGTTGTCCGGAGGACATTGATAACCAGAAAAATGGGAAGAAGAAAGAAAAATATCCTATTTCTCTCAGAGCAATAAAATTTCCAGCTGAAGATTTGAGACTACTGATGTTGGTCAGGTAAACATTATGACATATACAGTTTCTTTTTTCTCTTACGCTATAAATGAGCACATATAAGAAAAGATAGTTTTGTATTAAGACTCTTTAATAAACGAATTAAATAAAAATATCATTATTACAACAAAATTATTGTTAATACAAGAAGAATTATTGTTATTGTGAGAAAAGTTCTTGTTATTACGAGAAAATTTAAAAGAATAAGAAAGAAAAATATATATATATATATATATATATATATATATATATATATTTGTAAAAGAAGGACGAAGGAAAGAAGGAAGGGGTTTTGGTGATCGCCTTCTCTTTCCTCCTTCTTAATAAGCAAATTAGCATACACAAAACTACATGCAATTTACAATACTTTACTTATCCGCGAAAGGAAGGAATCCATTTCCTTTTTTCTGCAAATGTTGGGTTTTTCCCCAACATTTGTCTAAGGCCGGGGGTGTTACGTCCTGGCGATTCCACGATTCCTTCCTTCCGCGAAGTGTCGGCAACGATCGTCGATTGGTGAGACAAACGAACCGCTCAGTAAACAGACCAACGTAAAAGATCGATGATAAAAACATGCCGGTCTCCTCAAGGTAATATAAAATTTTCTAACGAAATACCCAACAAACACAGCTGCATCTATAATAATAAAATTTTCCAACAAATATTCAATAAACACAGCTGCACCAATAGCAATAAAATTATCATAGAAGAATAGGATCTTTTTTCTAATCTGAACACGTGCAAGGAATCTTCGAATGAATATCGAACTCACCAATGGACGATCACTACGAGTAAAACGCTAAAAGTAGGAGAAACACCCCGCCTAACGAAGACACTGGCACATTTTTAATTTGCTAAGATTGAAAAATTCCCACTTCTGCGCAAATTCAATTCGTCGAAGTTTTGGAAGATTCCCACTCTTAGAATTAGAATACACCCCGAAAAGAGAGATATAAAAAGAGGACTCGAGGGGACTTACGCACTTATTCTCCAGTCTTCAGCTTCACGCAGTCTTACTCTGTGCTTTTGCACTGTAATTCGCAAATTAGGCACTTGTGCCACCAGTGTCCTCGCTTGGCATCATCTCCAGAGCAACCACGAATCGAACATCGGGTTGCCGACATGAGACACAGAGCGAAACACCGTACAAAAATTCGCCACCCCTCCACCTCTGAATTACTATTGAAAAAAGTAAGTTTAATTGAATAATTTTTCTAAGTAATTTCCAGAGTAATTCACTACTCTGTGGTTAGTTGGTGAGTTTGGTTAAGATTTTGCGTGGCTGAAAGATTTGTACTGTCGACTCGTGCGTTGCGTCTCTTTTATACACAATTATTAACGTATCACCATGTTCGTGGATTCATGCATAAAGAATCGAGGTTTCTGCCCCGAAAGAACATGGACTGCATGGAGAATGGTTTTTGTCATTTGGAGCGACATGAGGGATTACGCCTTCTACCGTCAGTTATCATATAACTTTGCGCTTTAATTATTTAAGACTCTTTTTGTATACCGTTTTTAATGTTGATTTTATTATTGTTTGCGCTGATGATGGCCAAAAAAAAGGGCCGAAACGTCCGCCTTTCGTGAATCATATAATTAAAGAAATTCTCTAATTTTTTAATTCAATTTTTGATTTAATTTATATATTTTTGCGCCCAGAAAACTGCGCGTGGCTCTTTTGCCATTTTACTTGGATTTTTGATTTCTAATTAAAAAAAATTGAATTCTAAAAGGTATACGTGATTTAGATAAAGGATCAAATCCGCATTCGAATGGAGAAATTTTTTCTCGATTTTTAAAAAGTTTAAATGAAATTATAAAATTTAATAGTAAAATTATTATTGATAATATTATATGTATGATTGATATAATTAAAATAGATAACATTATTTATATTAAGATAAAGTTAATTTCTTTAATTGGAAATTAAATGTAATTTTATATATACTATATAAATTTTTAAAAATTATTAAAATTATTTAGTAGGTTAATGAAGTTAATATTTTCATCAATAAATTGAGATGTATAAGAATAATCAAATTACATCTACAAAATGTCAGTATCATGCAGCAGCTTCAAATCCAAAATGATGAGTTTTACTAAAATGTAAATAATTTATTCGTAAAAGACAAATAAAAAGAAATATTGTTCCAATAATAACGTGTAATCCATGGAATCCTGTGGTGATAAAAAATGAAGATCCGTAGATTGAATCTGCAATAGAGAAAGGTGATTTGTAATATTCAATAATTTAAATTAAGGTAAAATATAATCCTAATATAACTGTAAAAATTAATCTTTTATTTCTTTCAAAGAAATTTTTATTTAATATAGAATGATGAGATCATGTAATTGTTATTTCTGAAGAAATTAAGATAATTCTATTTATTAATGGAATATCAAATGGATTAAAAGGTTTAATTCCTTGAGGAGGTCATAATTGTCCAATTTCTATAGAAGGAGCTAATGATGAATGAAAATAGGGTCAGAAGAAAGAAATAAAAAAAAAAGATCTCTGAAAGAATAAAAAGAATTATTCCCATTCGGAGACCTTTAAAAACTATGAAGGTATGGGAACCTTGAAAGGTTGACTCTTGGATTACATCTCGTCATCATTAGTATTATATATACATAATAATGTGCATGGTATTGAAATTAAAATTAAATAATTTATTTTATGGAATCACATAATTATAGAGATTAAATTATTAAATAAACTAAAAGAAATAATAAGTGGTCAAGGACTAATAGAAACTAAATGAAAGGTATGATTTTGATTAATTTTTGTCATATTTATAGATTTAATTTAAATTAGTAAATTATATAGTTAAATTTCTCTTCTATATAATGTTGATAAAATTGAAAATACGTAAGCTTGAATAATTGAAACTGAAATTTCTAAAATTAAAAGAAGTAGTTGAGAAAAAATTATAATTATAAAAATTAATTTATTATTAATAATTTCCCCTGAAAAACCTAAAAGGGATAATAATAAATGTCCTGCAATTATATTTGCAGTTAAACGAATAGCTAAAGTAAAAGGACGAATTATCAGACTAATTGATTCAATGATTACTATAAAAGGTATTAAAATAAATGGGGTTCCTTGAGGGGTAAGATGAGCAAATTATTCATCTAAATAATTTAATATTCTGTATAAAATTATAGAAATTCAAAAAGTTAATGATAAAGATAGACAGAATCTTAATTGTCTAGAAATTGTAAAAATATAAGGAAATAGGCCTATTAAATTAGAAATAATAATTAAAGAAAATAGCCTTAAAAAAATAATTAAATTTGAATAAGAATAATCAATTAAAATTTTAGATTCTTTAAATAGGAAATTTATTAATAAATTTCATATTATAATATACCGTGAAGGAATTAATCAGAATTGGTAAGAGAATATAAAAAAAGTTATTAATATTCTTAATCAATTTAAAGAGAGTATTAATCTAGTTGAAGGATCAAAAATAGAGAATAGATTTATTATCATTTTCAAATTCATTTAATTATTATATATTTTAAAGGTAAAGAATTTAATGAAGGGGGATAGGAAATTAATAAGAAGTAAATTATTCTTAAAGTAAAAAAAAGAATAATTATAGATGAAATTAAAGTTAATGTTCATATTATTGGTATTATATGAGGTATAAAAGAATTTTCTTTTTTAATATAAAATATTTTTAAATTGACAATTTAATGTTATTTGAAAATTAAACTAATTCTTTCATTAAAAATAGATGTTAAACTATTATAATTGATTTAAAAAATCAAAACTTACAATTCGGTCATTTAATGAGATAAATTATTATAATATATTTATTTAATTTATTAAAATAATAAAAATGAGTGATAATATTTTTTAATTAATTTTAAAAAATTTAATAGAATGATTTTAATCAATTTTTAAAGTTAAAGAAGGAAGTTAGTTGATTCAATTACAATAGGTATAAATCTATGATTTATTCCACAAATTTCTGAACATTGTCCAAAGAATTGTTACGTCCAGACTCGAAAGAAAGGAAAGTCAGCTGGAGGGCGTAACCTAGTTTTCTCTTAGACACACGCTAGACGATGCGTGTCCTAGAGTCGAGTGAACAGACCAGGGCCCCAGATAGGTCAACGACCTTAAGGGTCGCTCTTACTCTATCGAAAGGGCCGTTCGCTCGGCGGTCCCTTTTCTGGTAAAGGAACTGAATCCTTATTACCCGGGACGGGACCTCGTGCAATTTCGTGCAACAGGAAGGAGGTCGGGTTAAAAAGAAACGTTCACGATGTTAAATATTAAAACTCTAATTTATTCATAAAAAGAAAATGTTGAATTTGAAAGGAAAATTAACTTTAATAGATTATAAATCTTTTCTTTCTTTACCTCATATCATTTCTTATTATTAATCATTATAATTGATATATATATATATATATATTTTTATACTAACTTATTCTTCTTAAGATGTATGTGTATGTGTATGTGTGTGTCGCGTTACATAAGTACGGGGGTCATCAATCAGAGCGGTGCGGGAACAGTCTAATATTAATCTTATAGCTCTGATCGGATCTACAAAAATTTTCTGATAGTAATAATAATAATCTGTATTTATGGCGGAATAAAGGGAAGTTAGGGAATTTCTTCGAGATGGACGGTGGAAGGGGGAAATCTTCTTCTCAGGATTTCTATGGGAACGGCGACAGGGAATAATCGCCCTGGGACGAAACACGGGATGATAGAGTCTGGAAGACCTCTCTCCAACGCTTCTCGTAACTCCGCGTTGTCTACCTGGTCCGGCCCTATGCAGAATACTCCTTCAGGTAGCGGTTGAGTCAGGGGAGGAAATCGGTCCAGGATCCAAAGGCGAAATTGCTCTTCGGTCAGCCCTTGCTCGTAAGCTCTAGACCCCTCTCCAGGGTGAGATGGTCCGTCTCTGGAGCCGCGGGGTTCTCTCTCCGAATTGCTTTGGTTATCGGAGAGATCGGCAAAATCCTGTTCTCGGGGTCCGCCCTCAATTTCGCTGTCGGGTGGTTGCTCAAAAGAGCTTCCGGATTCGTCCGGATGGAAGAATTCGGGGTGGACAGGGGACGAGAGGGGGGAATCACTAAGGATGATAGTTGAGGGTGCTGGGGATCCTGACGGGCCAGGTTCGGGAGAAGGGGTTGGTTCTGGTGCGTGGGGAGGACTGTCTGGTGTGCGTGTATTGTGTGTGATTTTTATTTTAATATTAGTTTTTTCTACGCCCTTAACAGTAATATTAATAGGTTGCGCTTGAGCCCGAGCCAATTCTTTCCGTAACCGCCTATTCCGACGATTCCGCGAACACTTGATAGCAGCTCGCGATGACCGTTTTTGTCTTTCCACTAAGGAAAGAATAATGATGGATAATGATATATTGTAGAAACTATGTCGCTATATAGTCGCTAGAAAATCTCTAATTTGAGAAATAATTCTTGGAGTTTTTTTTCTTTATTTGATTAATAAAAATTCTTAAATCCAGAAAGAAAGGAGAGAAAGTTTATATATTTATCCTTGTAACAAGAATATATATATATATATTAAAAATAATAAAAAATAAAAGAAGGAAAGGTTTGACTGAATGTGACAAATGAAATCACGGATCGCTCTGCTGAATGCAGGTGACCCTTGATGACAGGTAGGAAGTTGCGAGTCGCTCTGTAAAATACAGGTGACCCTTAACAATAGATAGGAAACCGCGAGTCGCGCTGTAAAGTACAGGTGACCCTTGGCGACGGAAGAATATCACGAGTCGCTCTGTTAAATACAGGTGACCCTTGGTAACAGGTAGGAAGTTGCGAGTCGCTCTGTAAAATACAGGTGACCCTTAACAATAGATAGGAAACCGCGAGTCGCGCTGTAAAGTACAGGTGACCCTTGGCGACGGAGGAATATCACGAGTCGCTCTGTTAAATACAGGTGACCCTTGATGACAGGCAGGAAGTTGCGAGTCGCTCTGTAAAATACAGGTGACCCTTAACAATAGATAGGCAACCACGAGTCGCGCTGTAAAGTACAGGTGACCCTTGGCGACGGAAGAATATCACGAGTCGCTCTGTTAAATACAGGTGACCCTTGATGACAGGTAGGAAGTTGCGAGTCGCTCTGTAAAATACAGGTGACCCTTAACAATAGATAGAAAACCGCGAGTCGCGCTGTAAAGTACAGGTGACCCTTGGCGACGGAAGAATATCACGAGTCGCTCTGTTAAATACAGGTGACCCTTGATGACAGGTAGGAAGTTGCGAGTCGCTCTGTAAAATACAGGTGACCCTTAACAATAGATAGGAAACCGCGAGTCGCGCTGTAAAGTACAGGTGACCCTTGGCGACGGAAGAATATCACGAGTCGCTCTGTTAAATACAGGTGACCCTTGATGACAGGTAATATAAAGAAAGAGGTGGATCCAAGGTAATATTTCAGAGAAGGGGTTAAAAGAACTAAAGAAGAGAAGCCCGAATAGGGAAGTTGGTTAAGATTGAAAGTAAATGATTGAAGTTATTAATTGATTTATTATAATTAATAATCCAAGAATTATTTCAAATGTACAAATGTAAAAGAAAAAGGAAATAGAGTTAAGAACATTTAAAACACTTACTACTTATCGAGTGCATTGGTAACAACAAAAAAATTAGATAATGGAAGGCTCCTACGGGCGAGAGGAGTTTCGATGAATCGACTCGACTTGGGTGATTGGAATGCGGGCTCGCAATCGTCGCTGCAGTCGCTTGGCACAAGATCTTCTAGATTTGCACTAAGTGTCTAAATTTTTGCACCAAACAACGCGGTTTAGAAACACTTAGAGTTTGTATAAAATTTTAAGAATTGAAGTCGAAGTAATTATAACTGTAATAAGTGTGAACTAACTGACTGACTAATGAACTGAAACTATAATACTGTAATTAAACGGAACTGTAAATGTAAAGATCCGAACTGAGGTGAACTGAAACTGAATTGAAACTGAATGAAGAAATACCGAATGATCAATGAGCCGCGAGGAAAGATTCGGAGTATATTAAGCCCTTTGCTCCTCCTCTCCATTGGTTTCGTTAATATTTTTCGCGAATTGAATTTTTTATTCACGCCCTCCGATGTTGCTGGGAGGCGTTGCCTTTTAGCATAGGAGGTGTTAGAACCTTAGGTATTGGTGAAGGCTTTTGTTTATAGAATTAACTTTCGCCCAATGGAGAGTTGTTGCAATTTGAGTGAGAGTTATGCCTTTTATTATCTACCTAAGTTTTATCTTAGGTAGATATCGTGTAACGGAGATCTGTCGGCGAGCACATATGATATCATTTTTAATGTCCGTTTCGGTTTTCATTTAGATTCTTGGTACCGAAATTGTTTATTACGAGAGCTGTCAACCATAATTTAGATTAGTAAGAGAATTTGTCACCCAACCTTTTAGTGGTTGATTAATTTGCTTATTTCTTAGATCAGATATGCTCTAGTTTCCTGTTTGTATCATATATCCTCTCAATTTTTGTTTCCGAAAAGTTTATCTCGCCTTTCAGTTTCCATTTATTTATTTCAAGGCGTAATGCGCTCTTAAGATACGGCTAATCTCTATTCACGATGAAAGAAAAGAATCGTGGAGTCCGCCGGACGTAACAGAATAATCCAGGACGGTTTATAAGTAATAATGATTGATTAAGACGTCCAGGGGTTGAGTCTATTTTGATTCCTAGGGAAGGAACGGTTCATGAGTGGATCACATCTATAGAAGTTGTTAAAATACGAATGGGGTAATTAAAAGGTAAGATACATCGATTATCTACGTCGAGTAAATGAAATTCATTGTGATTGAGTTCATGAAGGGGAATTATAAATGAATTAAAATCAATATTTAAAAAAACAGAATATTCATATTTTCAGTATCATTGATGTCCAATTGATTTAATGGTAATTTTATTATTAAATATTTCATCTGTTAAATATAAAATTTTAATTGATGGAATAGCAATAAAAATTAGAATTAATATAGGAG
Organism: Formica aquilonia x Formica polyctena; assembly: GCA_907163055.1. Classification (NCBI taxonomy): domain Eukaryota; kingdom Metazoa; phylum Arthropoda; class Insecta; order Hymenoptera; family Formicidae; genus Formica; species Formica aquilonia x Formica polyctena. Next base: position 106,317 of record CAJQTV010000236.1, on the reverse strand, counting down.
TAATTGTTCAAATTAATTCAATTGTATGACCTTATAGAAGAAATCGATTAATAAATTTGTTATTAATTAGGCTGAATAAAATAAAAACAATTAATAAAGTAATAAAAGTTAAAATTATTATAGTAAAATCATGAAAAAAAATTATTATATTATACAGGGTGAGTTTTTTAACTTGAACCTGTAAAATATCTCGGAAAGTAAGCTTTATAGAAAAAAATGTTTCAAACAAAAGTTGTAGGGTTCGGAGGGGGCCACATGATAAAAGTATGGATTTGACCTTGAGTAACCTTTTCAAGGTGAGGTCAATGTGATCGACGTTTTCTTAAATGGAACCCCCCTTTTTTATTACATATTCTTGTAGCTTATCTCGAGAGCTTTTCAAAACACTATAATAAAGTATTTTTTCATTAAGTACTTTTTGAGTTATTTTATATCTTAATCTGACATATTTTGATATAAAAGATAAAATATCTCGTAAAATATTTAGTTTTCGATAATCTTACCGTAATACTTTTATGTACAGAATAATGAGACAAATCAATTAGTATAAAAAAAAATTGTTTTTAAGAAAAAGTATGTAATTATTTACAATGTATTTTTTTAAACAATTATTTGTTTTTTTTATACCAATTGATTTGTCTTATTATTCTGTACATAAAAGTATTACGGTAAGATTATCGAAAACTAAATATTTTACGAGATATTTTATTTTTTATATCAAAATATGTTAGATTAAGATATAAAATAACTCAAAAAGTACTTAATGAAAAAATATTTTATTATAATGTTTTGAAAAGCTCTCGAGATAAGCTACTAGAATATGCAATAAAAAAAGGGGGGTTCCATTTAAGAAAACGTCGATCATATTGACCTCACCTTGAAAAGGTCACTCAAGGTCAAATCCATATTTTTATCATATGGCCTCCTCCGAGCCCCACAACTTTTGTTTGAAACATTTTTTTCTATAAAGCTTACTTTCCGAGATATTTTACAGTTTCAAGTTAAAAAACTCACCCTGTATGAATTTGAATTTTGTAATGTTAATAATCATGTATTAATTTTTAATAAAAGAATGATATAACTTTGTTTATGGGGTTTAAATCCATTGCACTTAATCTACCATATTAAAAAATTTATAAATGGGAAAGTAGTTTAAATTGAAGGAATTTCATTATATCTATGATTAATTGGAGGATAGGAATTTAATCATTCTAGTGAGGAATTTAAAAAAAATAAATTTATAATTATTCGTTTAGATGATAGAGCTTCTCAAATTAAAAATATCAGAAAAATTAATCTAATAATAGAAATAAAAGATCCAATTAAAGAAATAATCACGAAAGGTAAGAATCTGGGTATTCAGAGTAACGTCGAGGCATCCCTCTTAGTCCTAAAAAGTGTTGAGGAAAGAATGTTAGATTTACTCCAATAAATATAGAAATAAATTGAATATTTAAAAGAAAATTATTTAATGAAAATCCAGTTATTAAAGGGAATCAATGAATGAAACTTGCAATAATTGCAAAAACAGCTCCTATAGATAAAACATAATGAAAATGAGCTACTACATAGTATCATGGAGAATAATATCAATTGATGAATTAGAAAGTATTACACCAGTTAATCCGCCTATAGTAAATAAAAAAATAAATCCTATAGATCATCAAAGAGATGAATTATTATTGATTTTTGTTCCGTGTAAAGTTGTAATTCATCTAAAAATTTTAATTCCAGTAGGAATAGCAATAATTATAGTTGCAGAAGTAAAATAAGCTCGTGTATCAACACCCAATTAGCCAAGTCTGTTCTAACAGATTTTGGCAAGGTCTGCTACAAATTATTGTCAGCAAAAAGGCTACGAATTGGGTACAAAAGTTGTTATTACCGATTAAGCTGGCAGATTGCCGCAAAAATTGAGCAAAGGTTGCCGACATAACCCGACAGTAAATTGGCGGCGGAAACCGAGCAAAGCTTGCTGACATGACTGACAGACTGGCATCAGATTGTCGGCACGAACTGAGCAAGATCTGGCGTGCACAATCTAATGGCATATTGGCAGCAAAAACCAAGCAGAATATGACAAAGTATTACAGAATTCTATTATTTAAAATAGTATAGTTCAGTCGTTTACCGCTATGCGGCGTGTTATTTATATCTATACTCGTATTCAAGTTTTTGTCATGAGTGTATATAAAGCCTGCAAAATGTGACTAATAATATTGTAATATATCTATCTCTATCAGTTCAATTTGACACGATGCCTATACAGGATAATTCAAATATTGAACTGATTTTTGGAAAATCGAACAAATAATTGTTCGATTTTTACTTATTCGGGCAATTCCTGTCCAAAAAAATCTTTAATTTTATATATCAAATTCTATATAAATTTACCTATATGTTTTAACACATTAATATGTATTATTATATATTAATATTGTAACTAATCTAATTTTTGTCGTCGAAAATTGCAGTAGATCTGCTGGGCATTTGGCGCAAATTTGTTGTCGGTCTGCGGTTGACAGACCTGCTCTCGATCTGTTGCGTCAATCTGTCGTCGCACTGCTAGTGACAGATCTGCTCTGGTGTTGTACCCAATTTGACATCAGGATATGATTTCAACTTTTGGTTGCAATTGGGGCGCACTCGAGGACACAATAGGCCCTGAATTTGGCAGCCTCGTTCCACAGGGAATTGTTTGCCGTTTGTTAACAATCCGCAAGCAAATGGTTAGCTGGGCATCTAATCCTCCTGAAGGATCAAAAAATGAAGTATTTAAATTTCGATCAGTTAATAGTATAGTAATAGCCCCTGCTAAAACAGGTAAGGATAAAAGAAGTAGGATAGCTGTGATTAAAATTGATCATACAAGTAAAGGAATTTTATCAATAGAAAAATTTTTATGATGTATATTAAGAATTGTTGAAATAAAATTAATTGCTCCTAAAATTGAAGATATTCCTGCAATATGAAGAGAAAAAATTGTTAAGTCTACAGAAGGGCCGTGATGAAAAATATTTGAAGCTAGGGGGGGTAGATAGTTCATCCTGTACCTGTACCATCATTAATAAAATTTCTTAAAAGTAAAAGGGTAATAGAAGGGGGTAATAGTCAAAATCTTATATTATTTATACGAGGGTAAGCTATGTCTGGGGACCCAAGTATTAAAGGAATTAGAAAATTTCCAAATCCTCAATTATAAATGGTATTACTATGAAGAAAATTATGATAAAAGCGTGATTAGTTACTAAAGAATTATAAATTTGATCATTGTTGATTAATGAATTTGATGAACCCTAATTCTAAACGAATAATTATACTTATAGAAGATCCAATTATTCCTGCTCAGATAGCAAATAAGAAGTAAAGAATACCAATATCTTTATGATTTGTAGAATATAATCATTTATTCATATATTTAATAAAAATTTTATAAATATTATTTTAGTATTATGTCTGAATAAGGTAATAAATTGTAAATTTATTTATGAAAATGAATCTATTTTCTAATACTAAATATTTAATTCAAATAATATTATTTTATAGTTTAAATTAAAATATTAAATTGCAAGTTTAAAGTAATTTTTAAAAAAAAATTAAAATATAAGATTTATAAAATAAATTTTTCTTATATATTAAACTTTGAAGGTTTAAAGTTTTAAAATTAACTTAAAATCTTTTAATTTAAAAAAAAAAAATTATTAAAGATAAAATTATTCTAAAATATAAAAGTAAAGGTAGTTTTTTAAAATTAATAAAATTAAGTTTTTTATAAAATTATTAAAAAGTTTAGATTTAAATATGAATAAAAATATTGTTAAATTTATTAAATTAATATAAATATAGATTAAAATAAAAATTAATTATTATTATTAAAATAAAAATTAAATGTAAATTTGAATTTAAGATAAGAATAAAAATTCTTATTCATTTTATAAAAAAAAATGATAGAGGGGGGATTCTTGCTAAGTTAAATGAAAGCATTAGACAAATTAAGTTTAAATTTAAAGAAGAAAAATTATTTAAAAAAAAATTAGATGATATTTTAAAATAATAAAAAAAAATACAAATAATAAATAAAATTAATCTGTAAATAAGTATATAAATTAATCAAAATAAATTTTTTAAAAAAATTAGTAATAATATTCATCTAGTTTGATTAATTGAAGAGTATGTTAATAATACTTTAAAATTAAGTAAATTAATCATTTTGAAAGTAGAGATGAAAGAGGATGAGAGAATTATAAAATATATAAATATAATATTTATTTCGATGATTGATAATATATAAAAAGGAATAATTTTTTGAATAGTTAATAAAATAAATAAAGTATCTCATGATATAAATAAAGAAATTATTGGTATTCATAAATGAAATGGGGGGATACCTAATTTTAATATTATAGAAATTAAAAAGTTTAAATAAAAAAGTTTATTATTATAAAAAAAAAATATATTAGTAATTAATGAAAAAATTGTAATATAGAAAAATAATTTTTTTATTAGTTAATTTTATACATAAGTAACAGATAAATAAAAAGTTATTAATTTCTATAAAAAATCATATTATGAATAAATCATAAAAGAATAAAGGAATAATAGCAAAATTAATTAAATTTCAAATAATAAAAAATTTATTAAATATATTAAAAAAAATAATGTAATAAATATATAAAATTAATAATTTAAAAAATTATTTATAATAAAAAATATATTTATTTAATTAAAAATTATTTATTTTTAATATATTTTAATGTAAGGAGGCATAATAATTTTTGAAATTTTTTGTAATAGTTTAATTCTATTAAATATAATTTTAAATTTATTTATAATGAAAATATTTAAAAAAATATATAATTTATTCTATCAAAATAATCCTTTTTCAGGCATATCATTTATGGAAAAAAAATAAGAGAAATTAATCTATATTTAGGGTATGAACCTAAAAGCTTGTAAAATTTAGCTTACTTATTTTATATTATAAAATAATTAATTAATTAATTTTTATTTGTTAAAAATTATATTTTATAATAATTTTATAAAATAAATTTATAATGATATATATATATATATATATATATATATATATATATATATATATATATATATATATATATATATATATATATATATATATATATATATATATATATATATATATATATATATATATATATATATAAATAGATATATTAGAGAGTTTACATCTACAGAGTCTAGAGAGAGATTTGGGAATATATACTTTTGAAACAGATGTATTAGAGAGTTTTACACATCTACAGAGTCTAGAAGAGAGTATTTGGGAATATATACTTTTGAAACAGATGTATTAGAGAGTTTTACATCTACAGAGTCTAGAACGTGAGTAGTATCTGGGAATATCTACTTTTTTGAAACAGATGTATTAGAGAGTTTTACATCTACAGAGTCTAGAAGAGAGTATTTGGGGAATATATACTTTTGAAACAGATGTATTAGAGAGTTTTACATCTACAGAGTCTAGAAGAGAGTATTTGGGAATATATACTTTTGAAACAGATGAATTAGAGAGTTTTACATCTACAGAGTCTAGAAAGTGAGTAGTATCTGGGAATATATACTTTTGAAACAGATGTATTAGAGAGTTTTACATCTACAGAGTCTAGAAGAGAGTATTTGGGAATATATACTTTTGAAACAGATGAATTAGAGAGTTTTACATCTACAGAGTCTAGAAGAGAGTATTTGGGTGGCGCCCTATATACTTTTGGAGCCCTCCCATCTAAAGAGTCTAGAAAAATAGTAGTATTCTGGGAATATATACTTTTGAAACAGATGTATTAGATAGTTTTACATCTACAGAGTCTAGAAAGTGAGTATTATCTGGGAATATATACTTTTGAAACAGATGTATTAGAGAGTTTTACATCTACAGAGTCTAGAAAGTTGGTAGTATCTGGGAATATATACTTTTGAAACAGATGTATTAGAGAGTTTTACATCTACAGAGTCTAGAAGAGAGTATTTGGGAAATATACTTTTGAACAGATATGAGAAATCAGAGTCGAAAGCGAGTAGTATCTGTTATATCTTTTGAAACAGATGTATGAGACATCTACAGATTCTAGAAAGTGAGTAGTATCTGGGAATATATACTTTTGAATCAGATGTATTAGAGAGTTTTACATCTACAGAGTCTAGAAAGAGAGTAGTATCTGGAATATATACTTTTGAAACAGATGTATTATAGACCATTCGCGCTGCGGTTGTTTAATCTCGCTCGTGTCGTAGAGAGCTCTCGTCATTCTCGTTGTAAATTCTTTTGAAACAGACATTTAGAGATTTTCGACATCTACAGAGTCTAGAAAGAGTATATTCTGGGAATATACATACTTTTGAAACAGATGAGTTAGAGAGTTTTACATCTACAGAGTCTAGAAAGTGAGTAGACCGCTCCGGAATATATCCTTTGAAACAGATGTATTAGAGAGTTTTACATCTACAGAGTCTAGAAAGTGAGTAGATATCTGGGATTCTCGCGAAAGCTTTTAGAAAGATGTATTAGAGAGATTTACATACGCGTCTAGAAAGTGGACAGTATTTGGGAATATTTACTTTTGAAACGATGTATAGTGAGTTTTCGCTCTATATTAAAAAAATGATAATAAACGAATAATGAAAAAATAAAAATAGTATTTATATGAAATCTCCTTATCCTAGCGGATCAATAAAATTTTATTCAAAATATACATTAATAATAGATTTTATTTATTATTATTTTAGAAATATTGAAATATTAAAAAAATTATATAAAAAGAAATAAAAAATGGAGATTTAAGGTCTTTTATTAAAGTAAATAATAAAAAATAATAAATTAAGTGAAAAAAAATATAAATATACAGTGGCGTGCAAAAGTTTCCGGCCAGAATTTTTATTAATTTATATTAAAAAGAAATAAAAATGAAATTTTAAGGTATTTTTAGTTGCGAATGGAAATAGAAAAAAATATATATTAAAGATATATATATTATATGTTATATTGAAAGTATTTAATAATAGTTATAATTGTTATATTTAAAATGTAATTAAGTTTATTAATAATAATATATTTACCTAATAATATTATTTATTAGTTATCATTTTATTATATTTTTTTAATTATAATGTTTATTATTATAAAATCTTAAAATAAAAAAGGCTCGGATATATAAAAAATTATTAATATTTAGAAACTGTAATTAATAATTTTCATGAAGAAAATAAACGGTATAAATATATAAAATTGATAGCCTTATTAAAATAATATCATAAAAAATCAATTATTTAACATGAATGATATTATTGTTAAAAATAATATATTGCTGGATATGGTTTAAAAGAAATCCGCGTAGTTTATATAAAAGGCCAGAAAAACATTAAAAAAGATTTTATCATTAAAAGAAATCAATAGTTAGGGGAGAAAAGTTGCTGCCGATTTGCATATAAAAAGAAATAAAAGTTAGGGGAAATTAGTTATTGATTTATATAAAAACGAAGACTAAAATGATGTAAGGTCTTTTTGTTGCCGTATATGGATTAGAAAAAAAATACATTAATCATTAATATATATATATATTTTTTATTAAGGCCCGATTACATTTTTTATTAAAAAGATAACCATTTTATTAATAATAAAAAAGATTAATAAAAAAGTATTTATCATTATTAATCTAAATTTAATCTTTAATTAAATGGTAGATTATTACGACGTCCTAAAAATAAAGAAAAAAGACGTTCGGTAAAAATTCCTACAGTCAAGCACGGTGGAGGAATTGTGATGGTTTATATAGTTTTTTCTGCACAAGGAGTCGGTCCAATTAGTCGAGATCAACGGAAATATGAACGCTGCTATTTACAAGGACATTTTAGAAAGAAATTTGTTAGCATATGCTGAAGAAAAATGCCGCAGGATTGGATATTTTAGCAGGATAATGAAAACATACATCATATTGTTTAAATAAGTGATTTATAATATTTATTAAAAATGTGATAGTTAAATTATTAATTTTATCTCAATACCGGAAATATGAATTTATATAAAAAGAAATAAATAGTTAGGGGAGAATTAGTTATTGATTTTATATAAAAATAAATATATAGTTAGGTGGAGAATTAGTTATTGATTTTATATAAAAAGAAATAAATAGTTAGGGGAAAATTCCACCTGCTTGATTTTATATAAAATTGAAATCGATGCCACATGGAGATTTAAGGTGTTTTTGTTGCAAAATGGAAAGTATGGCTATACAAAATATTTACATATATATATATATTTATTAACTAGCTAGAGTGTATTATTAAAATATAATGGACTAAAAATAATTTTTTATTAGTACAATGTGGCCGGAAATTTTTAAAAAACGTAAAATAAATATAACAATTATAATAATAAAATTTCCTCGAACATAAAAAATATTAAAAATACTATATTATTTTGTTTTATATTTATACTCGCACTTGATAATTATTAAAAAATCATACACGGTATAAATTTATAAAAATTGATAGCCATTATTAAATAATTATCATTAAATAAAATTTTTATTTATTTATATAAATAATAAAAATATATTTAACATAATGATTTATAATATTTATTAAAAATTTAATAATATAAATTATTAATTTTAATAAATATTTAAATATAATTTATATAAAAAGAAATAAATAGTTATTGGAGAATTATTATTGATTTTATATAAAAAGAAATAAATAGTTAGGGGAGAATTAGTTATTGATTTTATATAAAAATAAATAAATAGTTAGGGGAGAATTAGTTATTTTTTTTATATAAAAATAAATAAAAAATGGAGATTTAAGGTCTTTTTGTTGAAAAATGGAAAGTAGAAAAAAATATACATTAAATATATTATATATATATATATATTTATTATTAAATAATATATTTAATTATTTTTTATTAAAAATATAATTATTTTATTAATAATAAAATATTATATTAATATAATTATTTATTATTTATCATTATTATTATATTACTTTAATTATAATGTTTATTATTAAAATCTTAAAAATAAAAAAAAGAAAAAGGATATATAAAAATTATTAATATTTAAGAAACTGTATTTAATAAATATTAATGATAATAATATATACTGTATTAAATATATTTAAAAATTGATAGCCATTATTAAAATAATTATCATTAATTGTAAATAATTACATACTTTTTTTTAAAAACAATTATTTTTTTTTACTAATTGATTTGTCTCATTATTCTGAACATAAAAGTATTACGGTAAGATTATCGAAAACTAAATATTTTACGAGATATTTTATTTTTTATATCAAAATATGTCAGATTAAAATATAAAATAACTCAAAAAGTACTTAATGAAAAAATATTTTATTATAATGTTTTGGAAAGTTCTCGAGAGGCCAAACATATCTGGAATTTTTGGAAGAAAATCTGTCAGATTTTTTAGAAGAAGTATCATTATTAGAGAGAAACAAGATCGTGTTTCAACAAGATGGTGCTGGGCCACACAACGCCAGGATCGTTACAAATTATTTAAACGAGCAGTTTCCTGGACGTTGGATGGGTCGGTATGGCCCAATACGTTGGCCTGCAAGATCACCGGATCTCAACCGATTAGATTTTTTTTTATGTGGATATTGTGAAGATGTCATTTACAAAACGCTTCCCGAGGATGTCGATGATCTACATACAAGATTGCGACATGCAATTTGGAATATCGACGAAGAAATAATGGAGAACGTCGAAAAAAATTTATTAAAACGCATGAGAGCTTGCGTTAGGATGGATGGTGGTCATTTTGAGCACCTATTATAAAATTTTTTCGACTTTAAACTAATCCGCTCTTTTCAGAGCGACCAACACATTTCTACGTGGAACACCTTGTATTCGCAGAGACATAAAAATAATTTTTCTCATGTCTCGCTTGCGAAAAAAGGCAAAACGAGTAATAAGTTAAATTATTAAAAAAAAAACGATGTTATTATACGTCATTATATTTTCATATTTTATAGTTTCATATTTTCGAAACTATCAAAATTTACAATGTCGAAGCTTTAGCCGATCACAGGACACATGATAGCGTCCGCGTCGATCACGCGTAATGTGATACATTCAGTCGTTCGGCAGCCGGCAGCCGGCAACGCTAGTACCGACTTAACCTGCTTGTTGTCGTCGCGCAGTCTCCGCATCGAATAACGCGTTTCTTTCTTCGAGTTATTTTAATAATTAATCGGTAGTAATCGGAAGATTGTGATTAACCGTTATAATCGTTAATAAATTCAGTTTATCGATAAAGTGCGTGGATTAATTCGTAAAAGCTCGGTAAGTGGTACAATTTGCGAGTAAAAAAAAGTTTGCTAGTTACTCGTTGTGTCACACGGAAATATTATTTATCGAGTCGTATGAGGGCAACGAATCTCTACATACAAGGTAAGAGTCAGTGAGTGAGAGAAAGAGAGAGAGAGAGAGAAAGTGCGTGTGTGCGATCAGCTGTTTGCTACACGCGATGGATGTAAAAGAGAAAGACAGAGAGAGAGAGAGAGAGAAAGAGAGTGCGTGTGTGCGATCAGCTGTTTGCTACACGCGATGGGTGTAAAAGAGAAAGACAGAGAGAGAGAGAGAAAGTGCGTGTGTGCGATCAGCTGTTTGCTACATGCGATGGGTATAAAAGAGAAAGACAGAGAGAGAGAGAGAGAGAGAGAGAGAATGTGTGTATACGCGTATACATTCTCTCTCACACATACATCCCATCGCATGTAGCAAACAGTTGATCGCCGCGAGCGCCCACGTAATCACCAGCATCGGACGGTGAGTTGCGCCGTCCCTGCCTGCCTCGCGTACGCGGCCCGTAATTCGTTAACTATTTTGGCTTATAATTTGAAAACTAAGCCTCGGAAAAAATTTTGGTAAAGGAAAAATCGTCTTAGAATTAAGTCAGGTATATGACATTGTAAGGACAGAAAGTTGTTTTGAATCACCCTGTATATATATATATATATATATATATATATATATATATATATCAATTCTTTTTGTAATTGTTAAGCAAGCATTTAATTAGCATTATTTATCTAAATCATTTAATAATTGTTATTAATGGCCGCTCGCTGCTCGCGCGTACCCCGACTCTCGTCGCAGGGCCACCAAACTTTTCGTTGCCGTGCGACACTGCGAAGCTCGTCGCTGGCACGCCTAGAGCATACGTCCCACGGTCTAGCCGCGCGAAAACGCGCGCTCATTCGCCAATCTTTTTTAATTAATATTTCAATAATTATTGCGAAAATTGCAAAATGGTACAGGACTTTTCTGTTCAGTTTACTGTGCTCTACCTGCTCACGAGCGTTGTAAAGGGTGCTTTGGGACACCCTATCATATTATATTTACATTGCGTAAACTATTTGCGTAAACTATTTTTCACTTTGATATCAGTCTTTCTACCAATGAAATTTGATCTTAAACATCACGCCATAATATTTATTGAAATGTTATCTTCATTTCGATATAAAAGCCGTACGTTTCCGCATTTCACTCATAGTCTGACGTTATTTGAACAATTATTATACGATTCAAGTTAACTGAAATTTATTCTGATTGTGAGTTACGAATTAAAGTTTTATATATAAAATAAATCCAAGAGATGATTTCTTAAATTAACTCCTCACGGGAGACGAACTCCTTGTGCTGGTGATAACACAACAATTTGTGTTAAAATGCCAAGAATAAATATAGCAAATGTTATAAATTTATTAATCACAACGTTTAACATTGCAAATTTTGGTGTCTCACCTGTTAATCACCATGAAGTTGAACTTCATAATGCCATTTCCGATATAATAAAAAATGCTGTAAATGATGATGTCGAGATTGAATACAAATGGGAACTTGATTTTGACGATCCGTCGGAACCGCATGATGTACAATTTGTGGACGTGTATGATATTGATGCTGAAGAAGATAATTATGAAGATAAAGTTTGTATTGTGGATAACGAAGGTGGAAATGTAAACTTAAATTACAAAAGAAAAGCAGTTGAATTTTGGAACAGTGGAAAAAAGAACATTTAGCTATTACTACTGTACAGAATCGTTTTAGAAAGGTAAAATTTAATACAAACATAAGAAAAATAATATGACTTGAACGAGCAGGTAGATGTGCGTTGTGTATAAATAGTAGGTAATAAACGATAACGGAAACAGAAAGATATTTCAGACTTATGCACATTACTTACTTAGCATATCTGCGTTAGTTCTTTAATCTTTTTATTTTTGAATTAGATTTTCTAAATATTAAACTTCTTTTCTTCTAGGTAAAATCTGTTTCGCAATTGCATAGATGGGAAGAAAATGTAATGCGCGAAGGGTCAAACAGGGACAAACTTGTATTTATTGCCGAATATGTACTATCGCAATTCCAAGAAGCTATTGATAGAGGATCTATCATTCACGACATAGATTTGCGAAAATGGGCATTACAAGCAAAGGAGCAAATAGACTTTTCTTCATTTAGAGCAGGAAATTGGTGGATATGGAATTTTAAAAAAGCACATCGCATTGTATCACGTAAAATAACAAGTTTTAAAACGCGATCTTCTCATGCAGCTGATGTAACAATACGTCAAAGCGCAGAGGAATTTATGAGACAGGTTAAACCACATATTGATGTTATCGGTGCAGGATCAATTTATAATGCAGATGAAAGCGGCTTTAATTTTGAAATACATTCTGGAAGAACATTAACTAATGTGGGAGCAAAACAAGTCGAATCTACTATCCAATCTTTATCTTCTATGACTCATAGCTATACTATTATGCCCATTATATCTGCAGATGGACATCTTCATCTCTGTATATAGTACTAAAAGAATCTAGTGGAAAATTTGGACCACGAGTAGAAGAAACTCTTTTTAGACCTATTAATGTTTACATTGCGGCTTCAAAATCCGGAAAACTCACAAGCCAACATTTCAAAAACTGGTTTGAAGAAGTATATTTACGAAATACTGGAGAAAAAAGTCTACTACTGCTTGATTCATGGACAGGAACATTGTCCAGAACAATTAAAAGAATTTATACCAGCAGACAAACAAGTAAATATTTTAACAATACCAAAAAACACAACTGCTTATGTACAACCTTTAGATGTTTTCGGTTTTAGAATTTGGAAAAATTTTGTTCAATGTTTTTCTGGTAATATTATTTTAAATAACTATGACATAAATTTACATTCACGTAATAATATAATAAAACTACAAAGTTTGACACATAATCAACTTTCTTCTCCAAGATTTCAAAATGTATTTAAATATAGTTGGTACAAAAGTGGATATTTATCAACGCGGCCTGAAAAGTTTGACAATCTAATAAATTTTTGTTATTTTAAAGAAGAAAAATATATACCAAGATGCAGTATTTGTGGTAAAATGGCTCTTATATGTTGTGCATGGTGCAAAGAATATTTTTGTTTTGAACATTTCTTTGAACAATATCATTATTGTAACAATTATATAGAATAAATAATAATTTGATAATTAATTAAATTTAATTTTAAAATTAATTTAATTTTTGTTGATGGAAAAATTTTATAAAACATTTAAATGTTTTTAATATATTATCCTTCTACATCTTGAATTAAAATTTAATTTGCAAAATATTATTTTAAAATTATAATATTAATTAATAATTTAATATTATTCAAATAATACAAGACTCTCATTCTGTTTTTTTTATATTATTATGATACAATGTATATAGTACAGAAAGATTATTTACGTAATTGGGCTATAAATATTATTACTAATATTCAGCATCATTATCGTGTATTGCGAGACCTTACGAAAAAAAGAAAAAAGAGATAAGACGTCATGAAACAGCGAGCGAATAAGATTAGTATAGGTAGCGTGCGTCTTTATTTTATTTCTCAAGAATTAATTTCCGCAACATAACTTTATCGTACATGGTTGAATTTGGTGTAAGCTTTAATATAAATTGACAATTTTTTCAAAATATCAAAGGAAAATATTAAGTGGTGGGGGTATTTCGAAAAATTTACCATTTTTCAAAAATCCAGATACGCCATTGTAAAGTACATTTGAAACCATAAAACTTTTGTTTAAACAATTTTTTCATATTTCTTTTTGTTTCAATAATATTCGCTTCGGAATGTAAAAACCGATTTTTTCTAAGGGGTTGTTTTCACCCCTGAAACCGATTTTTAGCACCAACAAAAAATCGTTTCGTTATTAGGGACTACTACTCTATAATTATGTAAAGTTTCAGATTTTTTTGAATTTTTGCGTTGCCGAAGGTTCCTTGTTAGTGTAATAGCGGATATTTAGCGACCTATAATACAAGATCATTCGATATTAAATAAAGGAATAAAACAATGATTCTTATGTCATAAGAAGTGCTCGAAGTGATGTCCGTTTGCATCGATGCAACACTGCAATCATTGAGTTTCTGAAGCACGTACACTTCTTAACACTTCTGGACTGATTGTCGCACATGCTGCAATAAGTCGTTGTTTCATATTTTTCGCTGTGATCAGCATTTCCTGATATACGATATCCTTGTATGAATCGCTAGGTTACAGTAAGAAATGTAAATATTTGTTAAGGGTATCCAAAAGTGACGGCCGAACTCCGACGGGTTAGCGCCCTCATCTAAGCGTAACTAAAATTATCGATAATACAGACCGTAATTATCGATAATATCAATAATTTTAGTTCCGCTGTTACCGATATTAATATTTCTGCATGTTTTATGCATATTTGAAAGAGAATTGTGTTCAATATGTTGAAATCGGACAACATCGTGTATTTCTACTGCTCTATTGCCTCGCACGCATATCTATGCGTATAGATAACAGTATAATATAGACGTGTCTGCCTTTATCACATATTTGAACATAATTTCACATTGTTCATACGGGCTATGTGTCTTCTCATATATCTTCCAAGAGGAATAACATTTGGTTAGGTGTTATATATATAATTGTGTATATATATATGTATATGTATAATATGTACATAGACGTATATAAATGTATGTGTATGATATATATACATATATTCTGAATATTATCATGTAACTTTCTATAAGTTGCGATCTATGCAATGCAGCTAATTTTTTTCATTCGATATAATCAATGGATATATAACAACAATGTATTATTTATACAAATATATATTATATTGTCTTTTTTTTGTTCGTATACATAAATGTTTATATATTTGTAATAAAGATTTATAATACATTGTTTGTCTCGATCGCAACAGAAGAATATATTTTTACAATATTCTGAATATTGAAAATATAAAATGGGCCCCTCCATCGCCCATTTTCGTGAGAACGCAACCAATATATTTTTCGTCTCTCCGATTATAATTTGCAATCGAGATTGAGGCATCTTTTTTTTTCAATATTAGTACAAATATTACAATACACTTTTTGGATAATGTTATCCCACTAAAAAAAAACCTCTTAAAGGTAAAAAAATATACTTGGCGTCGCGACGCTACTGCGTCGCTTGATCATTGTGGAAAATGCAGCAGTTTATTGCCTTCTATAATTTAAAAAAAGTGTTCTCTCATGCATTTTACATCCTTGGAATATTTCTGTTCATAAGGGTTGCCTCCTAAGGCTATAGTCGTGGCGAAAGCCGCAGCGTAAATCTCACAACATATGCCATCAGGTTGTATTTGAACCTTTTCAAAAATAATGTTAGCTTGATTTATTGTAGGATAACGTAGATATATATAATTTTTCTCTTTAGCTACCATCTTACCGTATGTACAGCCAGGTAGGCTATCATATACGCGAAGTTTAGTGCCACCCAAGAAAATACATCGCCAGTGATCACTACAATTTACAACCAGCTCACGAATAGATCGCTTCTGGGATCAAATATTTCGGCAATATCTAGAGCGCACATGCAAATCGCATCTGGTATGAAATATTTACAACCAGTTCACGAATAGATCGCTTCTGGGATCAAATATTTCGGCAATATTTAGAGCGCACATGCAAACCGCATCTGGTATGAAATATTTACAACCAGTTCACGAATAGATCGCTTCTGGGATCAAATATTTCGGCAATATTTAGAGCGCACATGCAAACCGCATCTGGTATGAAATATTTACAACCAGCTCACGAATAGATCGCTTCTGGGATCAAATATTTCGGCAATATTTAGAGCGCACATGCAAACCGCATCTGGTATGAAATATTTACAACCAATTCACGAATAGATCGCTTCTGGGATCAAATATTTCGGCAATATCTAGAGCGCACATGCAAATCGCATCTGGTATGAAATATTTACAACCAGTTCACGAATAGATCGCTTCTGGGATCAAATATTTCGGCAATATTTAGAGCGCTCATGCAAACCGCATCTGGTATGAAATATTTACAACCAGCTCACGAATAGATCGCTTCTGGGATCAAATATTTCGGCAATATCTAGAGCGCACATGCAAATCGCATCTGGTATGAAATATTTACAACCAATTCACGAATAGATCGCTTCTGGGATCAAATATTTCGGCAATATTTAGAGCGCACATGCAAACCACATCTGGTATGAAATATTTACAATCAGTTCACGAATAGATCGCTTCTGGGATCAAATATTTCGGCAATATTTAGAGCGCACATGCAAATTGCATCTAGTGTGAAATAACAACCAGCTCACGAATTGATCGCCTCTGGCATATATTTTTTAACCAAAGCGAACATGCAAAACGCATTTGGTGTCAAATATTCTTAAAACAACCAGCTCACAAACTGACCGCCTCTGGCTAACTAACTACTGTAGCACTAACTACTATTATAAAATACAAATATAATAAATTTTCAATAAAATATCAAAATAAGTAAAAGACTGCGTTCTTATTTTTCAGAGATTTATGTTATATATTCGGCATTACTTATATATATACTGTGTGTACACACACGCGCGCGCGCATACAGACACACACACACATGCACACATATATATACATACATACATACATAGCTTGTCTCACCACCTCCCTACATTAATGTATTGTAGGGATCAGCGCTGTAACAGCTGAGCGCTCACGCACACTACCGGGCGCACGTCGGTGAACCGCGCTGTAGCTGTAACAGCTGAGCGCTCACGCACACTACCGGGCGCACGTCGGTGAACCCTTAGAACATATATAAATGGAAGGGGAATAGCAGGCTGAAAAGTGTCGAAGGAAGTGAGAAAGAAATCGTAGTTGCCTCTCTCTTGTGAGTAACTACACATACAAGCATCGTGTCTGTAGTATACATACTTTTGTGTACACACACATGGCCGCGCATGCGCACTTTTGAGCAAAGTAACTCACAAGAGAGAGGCAACTATGATTTTCTTTCTTACTTCCTTCCGACATGTTTTTCTATCGGGAAACAAAGGCATTCTCCTTCCATTTATATATGTTCTAAGGGTGAACCGCGCTGTAGCTGTAACAGCTGAGCGCTCACGCACACTACCAGGCGCGCGGCTCACCGACGTGCGCCCGGCTAAAGATCGGCGATGATTGACTTGTGTATATATATATATATATATATATATATATATATATATATATATATATAATATAAAGTAATTAGTAAGTTAATTTAAATTTTTATTTACGAAACTAATTATGAAAAAAATTTATTCTAATATCTTCTGTAAATAATTATTATAAAATTATTTTACATTTACTTTCTTAGTAATTTTTTTAAATTGGAGAAAACTTGTCAAACACATTTTTTGAATTGAGGTTAAACAATTCCTGAGTTTACACAAAAAAAAATAAAATGAAATGACTTATTTAATGTTTAAATTTATATTGATTTCTATTGTTTTACTTTAATTTAAATTATTATTAAATTTTATTTACTTACATCTGTTTTATATAATTATTTAATTATATATACACATACATATTAGAATCTATTTATATATATATATATATATATATATATATATATATATATATATATATATATATATATATATATATATATATGGGCTTCCGTTCCCGGTGGGAAAGAGTGAACAGGGAGAAAATGTGCTCGTGGGAAAGAATAGAAGAAAGCGAGAGAGGGAGAAGTGAGAGAGATCGGAAGGGACGAAAGTGAGGAGCAGGAAGAGGTGCAGCAGAGTGAATGAAGGGAGATATGTGGAGTGAAGGACCGGGACAGAGGAAGGTTGCAAAGGTTGGAGCAGTTTGGAGGTTAGCAAGATGGGGGAAAGAGAGAGAGGATGGAAAAGAGAGAAGAAGAGAGTCACGTGGGAAGCGACGGAAAGACGGTCGGTAAGGAGAAGAGTAGAAGCGGATAAGGCAGAGTAGAGTAACATGACAAAGAGATGAGAGGGAAGAAGTTTGATAGAGATGGCGCAGGCTAATGGAAATGGAACTAGCACTAGTCGGTTGAACACGGAAACGGGAGTCAAAGGGGGAAGGGAGGAGCGGTGAAAGAAGGTTTATGCGAATTGGAAGCGGAGAGGGAGAGCAAGAGAGGAGGAAGTGGCGTGGAAGGTCTCTACATTGGGGGGAAAGCGCACGACGGTAAAGAAGAGAGAAGAGAAGGAAATAGCAAGGGAAAAGGAGAATGAAGGAAGAGACGACAATGCACAGGGAAGGATGGAAGAAGCCACTGGAAGAAGTGAGAGAGATAAGGGGAGAATTTGAAATCAAGGAAGGTAGAGAGAGGGAGAGGAAGGTGAGAGGGACAGAGGAGGCCAACATCTATAGCTGAGGAGGAGAACGGGGAGAGGAGAGGGAGCGATATGAAGGAGAGGAAGCACAGGAGCCGGGCAAAAAGGAGAGAAGAGGAGGAAAGGAAATTCAGGAAGAGGGCGGCAGGAGATGACAGGACCAGGAGTAAGAAAGGAAACCCTGATGGGACTTGGAGGAAAGAAAAAGGGAAGGAAGACAGAAAGAAAGAGGCGATAGTGAAAGACGAGGACTTAACGAGGGAGGAGAGAAGAATGAGATAAAGAATGGTGGAAAAAGCGAAGATAGAAAGAGGGTACGGAAGAAACGTGGTGGTAGGTAACAAAAGGATCTGGATAGATGGATAGATGGGAGAGAATGGATATGGGACGAGAGGAAGGAGAGATGGAGGATGAAGAAAGAGGAAACGGAGAGAGAAAGAGGGACGGAAAGGAGAGAAGAGAGAGAAGAGAGAAGATAGGGGGGAAAGAAGGGAAGATGGGGAAAGGGGTAGGGGAGGGAGATGGGGGGACGAGGAAGGGGAGGGAGGAAAGTATGTAAGGTCGCAAAGGGCCAGGTCGGGTAAAGGGTGGAAAGATAGAGGAGTTTGTAAGAAAGTGTAAAGGTTTGGATACGTTCCGGTAAAAAACGCCTTCAAACCCTAAGGGGAAGAATAAATCATACAATACAATACAATACAATATATATATATGTATATATATATATAAACATGGTGTCCCATCAAAAGTGGGCACCCTATTTGATCTTATGAATTAAAAAAATTAAATTATAACAGATATTTATAAAATACTTTATTGCGGACATAGTGGTTGCTAACAAAAATTATAACGGAAAAATATGCATAATATTTTTGTATTAATATGAATATTTCGATAAAATAAATGTTATATCCTTTCAGACAAATACAATGATGTATGATGCTAATATTTTACATATTATGTTTATATTTTACGAGTTTTATCGGTTTGAAATCTCGTAGGTGACATATATCTTTTCATTTTTGAGGATGCGATAAGTCTATTTTCTGCCTCATTGTTATGATCAAATGACAACGTGATATACGTTAATCTGTAAGACACGAATTAGATCATTCTATTCCGTTGACATTTGATTTTTATATTTACTGACTTGTTATGCGGCGGTTGACTCTTATTTATTTGATAGTTGTACCATTTATCTATTAATTATTTATTTATTTATTTATTTATTTATTTATTTATTATTATTTATTATTATGTATTTATTTATTTGCGATCATTGATTTATAATATTATGTAAAAGTTATCTATTAATTTTGTTTTGCGCTGAAGAGGGCCTCAAAAAAGACCGAAACATTCGCGAATTTTATTTACATATAATTTTCTATTGTCAATAAATCTAATTGCGCCCTACACACTGCGCTTGCTCCTGATTGCCTACTTTAATTACGTTTCTTGTTAGTTAACATTTCGTAGTTTCACTAATTTAATTGTTGTTAATTTATTTGTTTATTTTTCAACTATAAACAAAAATTCTTGTACTACAAACAACTACAAACGATTTTAGATTATAATCTGATGTCAGTTGCGCTCTAATTATAAATAAATTTCTTACTGTCATTTAAAAATCGCTATCATATTTATATTTCAACTGCAAACAAACAAATTATTACTTCAATCACCTGCAGGCGAAATTCTATGAGAAACAAACTTCAAAATTTGATTTGGTTAAAATCGGGTGCCAACTTCACGCAAGTCAATCTGTATTGGATTTATCTTATATACAGTGTGTCCGAAATTTCGCGGAACACCCTTTAAGGGAAGGTAGAGGGTGTTATTCTGAACAGAAAAGTCCTGTAACATTTTTTTCTATAACGCTTCATAAAGGAGTTATTATTGAGTAAAGTCTGGCCAATCTGCGCCAACCTTTAGCTGGGCGCACGTCAGTGAGCTCCGCGCTGCGAAGTGTGCGCCGCCGCACACTACTAGGCGCGCGACTCACCGACGTGCGCCCGGCTAAAAGTCGGTGCTGATTGACTAGACTTTACTCAATAATAACTCCTTTATGAAGCGTTATAGAAAAAAACGTTACAGAACTTTTCTGTTCAGAATAACACCCTCTACCTTCCCTTAAAAGGTGTTGCGCGAATTTTCGGACACCCTGTGTAAATATACCTTATACAGGGTGTCCCAAAGCACCCTTGACAACGCTCGTGAGCAGGTAGAGCACAGTAAACTGAACAGAAAAGTCCTGTACCATTTTTTTCTATAACGCTTAATAAAGGAGTTATTATTGAGTAAAGTCTGGTCAATCAGCGCAGACTTTTAGCCGGACGCACGTCAGTGAGCCGCCCGTCTGTTAGTGTGCGTCACCGTAGCGATGGAGCGCTCACGCACACTACCAGGCGCGCGGCTAAAGGTCGACGCTGATTGGCCAGACTTTACTCAATAATAACTCCTTTATTAAGTATTATAGAAAAAAATGTTACAGGACTTTTCTGTTCAGTTTACTGTGCTCTACTTGCTCACGAGCGTTGTCAAGGGTGCTTTGGGACACCCTGTATATAAAAGATACTAACCTTTTGACCCTTATTCTTTTTAAGGAAAGTTTTCGGACAGAGAGAGGCAAGCGTTTGTCATTATATTTTTGTCCCATTATGTGGACACACTATATATTAAAAATTAAAAACAATAACGCGTTATAACGGTTGAGCAAGCGATAATATCTTGTTACGCGTATGTACAAAACACACGCGACAAACTGAGACTGAGCTGCCGCGCACTGATATGATCGCGTTCGTCTGTTGCATGTGTGTGTGCGTACAGCCGACTTACTGCCCGATACATACATACTTACGTACTGACTGCTATAGATATCGCGTTCTGATAAAAATGAAAACTAATGCACATCTTTATAAATGTTTATCTTTATAAATGAATATTGTATAACCGAATAAAAACATTGTTTTTATATTGCTAAATTAATTTTATACATAAAACATTATTTATATTTAACGAAAATATTATATAAAATAATTATATGGATTATTCTGTATAATTAATAATAATTGTATTATCTTTGTATATTACATATTATATGCTATATACAAGGTGTCCCTCAAAATTTCAAAATTTAAATTTTGCAATGGAATAATTGGGATAATAATTCTGGAAATATTAAATAACAAATTTTTATCAATTTATTTTTAAGCAGTATTTTCTAAAATGTAATAGCTTTCACTTTACAACTTATGATTTAGATGATCGCTTGTGATTCGTGCGTCTAATAATTGATAACCGAGCATTTAAAGTTTCACTTACTCTATATACAATAATTAATTGATAAATTACCAAACTTTAATTCATGCGTGAGAGAGTAATATACATGTACGCACTAACATATCGCAATTTCTATTATCTTCTTTCTTTCGATCATACACTTACTCTATTTCTCTCTGTATCTCTCTTTCTAATCGTTCGCTTACTACGTACTGCATATCGCTTAGCTTTATTCTTCTAGTAGCATATTCGCTTACACGTTTACTCGCGCTTCTCTCTGTCTCTCTGTCTCTCTCTCTCTCTCTCTCTCCTTTTGTTCATTCATTATTCTTTCATTCTCATTATTATATTTTTGTATTTGTTCAACATTTATTGATCTATTTTATTTTTATCTCTCTACACGTAAATAAATAAATTTATTTATTTTTATTTTAAATAGCATAAATGAGATATACAATACGTTATTTTCTTTTTTTATTTCACTATATATAGTTAATACAATACATAATTACGTTTCACTTTAGTTAAATACAACACATGCACATACAAAAATACACACGCACACGCACACATACATAATACTTTTTTTATTTATAAAATATACAATATCTTATTTACGCTTTATAAAATAAAGATGAATAAATTAATTTATTATCATGTAAGAAAACAAGAATAGAAAGAATAAAAGTTGAGCAAATAAGAGAATATAATAATGGGAATGAAAGAATACAATAAAGAACAAGCAGAGAAAGAGAGAGAGAGAGAGAGAGAACGAATGAGGAGCAAGCGAGATAGCTAACATGAAAAACTTCCGAAGTCTCGCTCGCCAGGCTCCCTTTATCTGTAATCTTTGACGTGTATATGTCATCTTATTATAGAAAATAAAATCTCTGTATTTCGCATTTAATATATCTGAAAATAATTGTAATGGATTAATTACATTTTTGCGATTAAAATGACAATAAATATGACATAAATCGGATTATTTTTAATGAAATAAGTAATCATAATTTTAATTACATAATTGATTAAAAATTATCCGATTTCGTGTTCCGTATCATTTTAATTGGTAAAATATCATTAATTTATTGTAATTATTTTCGGATCAATAAGCGCGAAAAACAAAAATTTTACAGTAACGGTATATAACGCGAGAGATTATAGATAAAGCGAGCCGAGCGAGCGAGACTTTGGAAGTCTTTCATGTTAGCTATCTCGCTTGCTCCTCATTCGTTCTCTCTCTCTCTCTTTTTCTGCTTGTTCTTTATTGTATTCTTTCATTCCCATTATTATAATCTTTTATTTGTTCGACTTTTATTCTTTCTATTCTTGTTTTCCTATATGATAATAAATTAATTTATTCATCTTTATTTTATAAAGCATAAATAAGATATTGTATATTTTATAAATAAAAAAAGTATTATGCATGTGTGCGTGTGCGTGTGTATTTTTGTATGTGCATGTGTTGTATTTAACTATAGTGAAACGTAATTATGTATTGTATTAACTATAGTGAAATGAAAAAAGAAAATAACTTGTATTGTATATCTCATTTATGCTGTATAAAATAAAAATAAATAAATAAATTTATTTATTTTTATGTAAGGAGACGAGAATGGAAAGAATAAAAGTTGAGCAAATAAAAGAATATAATAATGAGAATAAAAGAATACAATAATGAACGAGCAGAGAGAGAGAGAGAGAGAGAGAGAGAGAGAGAGAGAGAGAGAGAGAGAGAGAGAGAAGCGCGAGTGAACGCGTAAGTGAATATGCGAGGAGCATGAAGCTAAGCGATACGTAGTACATAGCGAGCGAGCGATTAGAAAGAAACAGAGCGTATGATCGAGAGAAAAAAGATACTGCAATAATGTTAGTGCGTACATATATATTACTCTCCACACATAAAAGAGACAAAGATAGTACGATTATGTCTGTCTTTGTCATGTACGATTGCAGCTCTGTCTATCGCGACATCACGCAACTAATCTACTGCTCTGTTTTACTCTTGAGCCTCGATTTCGCACACACACATATGCACGAAATTTTTGCAGACAGTAATCTTTTTTACTAGGCTTCTAAACACGTTTCTAAACGTTCACCTATATTCCTTAAGGCATTTCCAAACGGAGAGGTATCTTATTTTGCACGTACACATTGCAAAACTTTTATATTACATAAGTATTGTTTCGACCTGACGTCAAAAGCCGATTAAAAAACTGTAATTTTTTAGTTTCTTTCTGTTTTTAACATAAACTCGTGAAGTCTCATCTTTGTTTTGATGTGTACTTAAATCGTGGAAAAGGATTTATTATTCTATTCAACTAAAAAAGAGATTTCGGTGTGCAAAATAATAATCGCTTTGTTAGGTAAAACAGACGAGCTTTGGACCCCCTTAAGTGTTAAAAAGTGTACGTGCTTCAGGAATTTAACGATTGCAGTGTTGCATTGATGCAAACGGACATCACTTCGAAATCCGGGCTTAACCAGTCCTCAATATTATATGAGTACAGAGTTCCTAAATCTTTTCAGCTCACGATAAAGTCTACTCCTAACCTCATCAAATCTAACGCATTTAAATACACATTTAATTCTGCGCCGCATTTGCGTCATTTATATAATTTTTTCTCGCGAGCGATTCATTTAAACTATAGTGGCTAGCTCTTAACCAATTAGGCCCGATTCCACAACTTCCTTTAACCGGAGTTTAACTCGTTAATGGAGGATTCACATTGCATCCGATGTCCAATGTACAACGTCCGATTGGATACATCGGACATCAGACGTAATGTGAATTTTTCATTAACGAGTTAAACTTCGGTTAAAGTAAGTTGTGGAACTGGGCCCTAATCATTGTAGTCAATCCTCTCGGTTCATCAATAAGTTTGTTAAACCATGTCTGTTTTCCTTAATAATACTTACTAAAAAAATTTAATTCCCTTGAATCTTCCTTCTAATTCTAATCTTTTCCTAGTTCTATTATACATATATATCTTCTTTAAAAAATGCTCCCCAGTCTTTAATCGGTAATTCTTTCGTCTCTTATTTCTTCTATCGTCTCTTGAGCTATCCCATCTATTATCTGATTACTTTTTATTCCTACATGACTAGGGATCCATTCTATAATAATTTTTTTTGAATTACCTGTCTTAGACATTGTCTCTAGACTATCTTAGATCTCTAAGACTATAGAATATTCTTTTATTTATTTACAAATACAGAGTGTTTCCTAATAAGTGGGAAGTATTGCAGTGGTGGGCACGATTACGATAACTGTGGCCCCCTATTTGAAAGGTCGTTTCTAAAGACATTTTTGACGAGGAACACGGGAAAAATAGTAAAAAAAATTTCCGACCAATAATTTTCGAGATGTATCACTTTAAAGTATTGGACATGATAATAAAACGTTACAAAACGGACGCTTCGCATTGTAAAGTATATGCGTGGACGTAGTGGGTTCCGCCCCCCCTACGGGGGGGCTCCACTTCCAAAAGATATAACCTAACCCAAACCTATTTCTGATTTAAAACTAAAATTTGGTTTGGGTTACGTTATATAACCCAAACTAAATTTTTGTTTCGAATTAAACTTTAACTTTAAATATCTCAAAAATTATAAGAGACCGCCGATTAAGTTATAAGGAAAAGTTACTCAGGATCATGATCTTGACAACATATATCAAGATCAACATCGTTGGGTCCGTTTTTATAAAGTTTTATTATCATGTCCAATACTTTAAAGTGATATATCTTGAAAACTATTGGTCGAAATTTTTTTTTACTATTTTTCCCGTGTTCCTCGTCAAAAATGTCTTCAGAAACGATCTTTCAAATAGGGGGCTACAGTTATCGTAATCACCCCCAGTGGTGGATTCAGGATACAAAAATAAGAAAAGAAATTTATATAAACATATGTCTGATGTGATCTTGTTTCCGAGTTATAGCCTGTTTTATTTTCTAACAGAAATAGCATACTTGATTATCGGTTTGTTGTTTATCTGCAAGATTTGAAGGATTCTTGCTAATCTATAAACATAAACACGTGTTATTTGTATTGTAAATGGTACGGTTCGTATCTTGTGCTCAGTGAAAGTAAAGTATTTGTATCGTACGTTAGCGCTATTAACGCAATAGTCCACGTTTAAAGTAAAAATTATGGCTTGGTCAAACAATAAAATGGCATACATGTATCTCATATATGGATTTATCGATGGTAATGTAATCAGAATTAGACTTTTATATGCGGAAAAGTTGGAAATATTGGAAAATAAAACAGGCTGTAATTCGGAAACAAGGTCATATCGGACATGTTTATATGAACCATTTTTCTTATTTTTGTATCCTGAATCCGCCACTGCAATACTTCCCACTTATTAGGAAACACCCTGTATATTTACATTGATAAACATTAGGATGATAAAACTCCTATTTAGGGGAACCTCCTCCAATGATCTTGTCCTTGACATACGTTGTTAAGGTCATGACCCTGAGTAACATCCAAGAGGTTTTAGCCGTCGCTCGTTGTTTATTAAAAAGTTATTAATAATCAAATTATACGATACGAACAAGTATTAAATGCAATAATCTGAACTTCTCCGAACATGAATTTTATATTAATTGTATATTTAAGTATTTTAGTAAATGCATAAATAAACTGTTTATAATATTTTTTCATAAAAACCCTGCTTATAAAATAATTTATAAAAGATGTGATAATATATAATACAATACACTTACAAAATTGCATAAGTCAGTTGTGAAATAAGGGATTCAAAATCACCATAGGATATGATAGACAAATTTTCTATCATTTTGTATCCAACATTTCAAGCAGGGCGTTTGACACTATTAGGGATTGAATAGGATATCTGTTACTCCTCTTGTCCTTTTCCTATATCAAGACTTCTGTCAACTTCTACAATATCTTTGAAGAATATTTTTGATTTACTAAATATTTCTTATTTTCTCTATCCTAAGACCTATTTTATATATCTGAGACGATCGCTATTTTTATTGCATTATGAGCTTTGTTATTTGATCTAAATTTCGAATTAACGTTAGCTTCTACTACTATATCTCTTTTATGAATCTATCCTCATTTTTGAATCTATTCTCTTTGTTATGCTATTCTCTATTTCTCTATCCTTGATTTCTTCCTCGTATCTTAACTTTCCTTTGTTTACCCTCATCTTAATTTTATTGCACTGCCCTTGTTTTCCCTACTTTTATCTAGCTTTGCATTTACATCTGTTACGTCCAGACCCGAGGAAGGATGAGTCAGTGGAAAGGCGCAACCACTATCTTTATGATCCCGAAGTTAAACGTCTCGAAGCGTTAGAATCGGGTCGAACGAACTTGACGGTTCGAAAATCAGGTAAACGACCGTTAGGGTCGCTATTACTCTGTTTTTCAGAAGTTCGCTCGGCGGTCCCTTTTTGGCAAAAGAATTTAATCTCTATTACGCAGGATGGGACCAGGTGCGATCTTTTGACTGGAGAATGAGAGGGGTTAATAAAGATTGGATTTAAATTAGAATATAAATTTATTCATAATAAATTAAACTACTTTGGTATACATTATATCAAAATGATGAGAACAATAGTTATTTTAATATGCGTATGGGTGTGTGTGTGTGTGTGTGAGTGTGTGTGTGTGTGTGTTTGGTTGTTCGCGGTTCTTACAATCGTACGGAAGACATCAGTCAAAATAATGAGGCAAGATTCTATTATTAATATTGAATTTCTGACTGGTTATTACAAAATATCTGTTAGAAAAAGAAAATAAAACAATTTGTGTGAGTGAGAGTGTGTAGGAATATTAGGAGGTTGCTTTCATAATTCTAGGATTGGTATGAGGATTCGTCATCGAGATCTGGGAGTTCATTGCAGAACTCTTCCAGTGCTCTCTCGAATTTGTCGGATTCAAGAGGGGAAAAAGGAGGGAGTGGAGATTGATAGGAGGATTCGTCCTCCAAATCAGGAAGTTCGTTGCAGAAATCCTGCACTGCCTTCTCGAACTCGTCTAATTCTGAAGGAGGAGAAGGAGGGGGTGAATCATCAAGGATGATCGTTGACAACGAGGAGAACGATCGGCGGGAAAGCGGCGGTTCGGGAGAAGGTGGTTCCGAAGGATATATTGGGGAGTAACTAGGGGGAAGTCAATGATTGTTTCTATGTATGCGGTGATTGAGTAATTACTACTACTACTACTACTACTGGCTATGGTTGATTTAAAGTCTACAGAAGTTCGCGTCTTCTGACTCGCGGAACGGACCTTTGCGGTAGCGGGTTGGAATTCGTAATTTTTTCCCGACCTGGTTCTCACTATGGAACCGGTGACAATGTTATTTATTGCGGGAATAAAAATATAATTAAACCGAATTATTAGAGACTTACTTTCGTTGCTGACTTTTAATTGGTAGGTTGAGTAGGTTGACAAAATTTGTCGTCCTTCGCTAAGATGTAACGCTGTGCGGGTGCCGGGTTGCCCTGGAGACGATGCCAAGACGAGGACACTGATGTTGAACTGGTCACTCTTTTTCTAATTATGAATTTTTGCTCTTAATGCGCGCACACGAGACTAATCGCCCGGCACTGATTGAAGTTGACAGAAATGACTGAATGAATCTTTTGAATTCCCTAGTCTTACGAATTCTTTCTTTTATAAAACCTTTTTGAGGGCGTCTTCTAATTTTAAGAGTGGGATCTTTCAAAAACTTTAACGAATTGAAATTATGCAAAAGTAGGGATTCTTCAAGATTTTAACGAATTAGAATCGTGCCAGTGTCCTCATTCGGCAGAGGGTGTCTCCTATTTTCGTATTTTTACCCGTGCTGATCGTCGGTTGGTGAGTTCGATATTATTTCAAAAGTTCCTTAAACATTAGCCTTTCCGGGGGATCCTCGCGCACATGATCTGATTAGAAAAGGGTCTTACTTCCTTATAATTATTTTTGTCAACGTTGATGCAGCTGTGTTTATTACTTGTCCGTTAGAAAATTATTATCAGTATTAATGCAGCTGAGTTTATTAAACATTTCGTTAAAAGTTCTTGTTATCTCGTTGTTCTTCCGCCGGAAATTCTACTGCAAGGGGTAGATATTATTTTTCATTTATCCCGAGGAGACCGGCATGGTTTCCATCACCGATTTCCTTGCGTCTTTCCCACGGATACTCGTGGATGTAGTTACTGACAAATGACAGTATTTAAAAGAAACGTATGGCACAAGATGCTTTATTTATTGAACGGTTCGTTCTTATCATCAACTGACGATCGTTACCGCAACGTCGCATAAGAAAGGAATCGTGGGGTCGCCAGGACGTAACACATCTATTTCCATAAAATTGATTTACTCGCTTTCTTTTTTGATATCTACAGATGTTGTACTGTTTATTTCAGTCGAGTCACTAGTAAACTGTTCCTTGATGCTGTTTCCTTTTTCTTTTTGAAAGTCTCTTTTGATGATACTTTCTTTATTTGTATTCTCACTATCTTTATTATTTCCCTCACTATTCTTCCTCACTTTATTTTTTTTCTCCTCTACACTATCAATCATTTTATCACGCGGTCTTTTACCTTTTATTTTTCTAATCATTTGTGTATTACCATTAACTACATTAAATTCGTTATCTAATAGTTCTTTATATATTTGCGCATTATCAAAGAATTTGTCATAAACTTCCTTATATCTACCATCCCAGCAAATACACTTTTCTAAATATGTTGTAATAACGGTTACATAACTCAGTGTAACCGAATATAACAAGTAATATTACAGGATTGTAATATGTAATACACTCGTTACTTGTAATTTCCCATTCAAGGAAGCAACAATGTTATATAGCAGTTATACCTTTAAAATGTAACAATTATATAATGTAATCTTATTAATACGTTAAGAACATAAAATTTTAATATAATTAACAATAAGATATAACATGTTATTGCTAGTGATTTGATATTTATATAGTTCTGTTATATGAATGTTATATCATAATTTTTAAATGATTTTGAATATACATGCACCCATACAACAAAAAAAGATGCAGAAACATTACATATATAGATATGTATTTCTAATAATATAGTATATATAGATGTTTTTCATTTTAACATATATACGTTTTCTAAAGTGCAGTTACAAATATTATTTTATATTAAAAGACAAAAATATTTAATAACATTATTAAATAAAGGTAATTATTCAGAATCACGGCTCCACCTGCAACTAGGCTGCACATCTTTTTACAGACTTTTTATGTTTAGATAGAAATATAAATAACCAATTTTAGTTGGGGGAGGCCCAAAAAAAAAGTTATAGACCTTAAAAGGGTAATTATGGTAATTATTATTTCGAATAAGGCTATTTCTGAATTTTGACAAATATGATCGGCTCTCTCGGTAAAACTCTTTGTTGTGACTTCAACAGTGATAATCAGTTGGGGGAGCACGTCCCCCATCACCCCCACTTCCCCAAAAAACCGAAAAGCCCCAAAAATTACCAAAGCAAAGCGAGGTCCAACCCACAACCCAAACCAAATTTTAGTTTTAAATCAGAAATAGGTTTGGGTTAGGTTATATCTTCCGGAAGTGGAGCCCCCCCGTAGAGGTGCGGAACCCATTGTGTCCACGCATATAGTTTACAAAGCAAAGCGAGATCCACCCCACAACCAATACAGCACCGCAAGATTGTAACAACATTGCAGCAACATTTTTCTGCAAGATTACAATATTGCAGAGACATTGCAAAATATTGTTGCAATGTTATTATGATATTGCAGCAACAATAAAATGTCCGCCTACAGAAATATTACAATATAATATTGCAGCAACATGGTAATATAATATTGTTACGTCCTGGCGATTCCACGATTCCTTCCTTCCGCGAAGTGTCGGCAACGATCGTCGATTGGTGAGACAAACGAACCGCTCAGTAAACAGACCAACGTAAAAGATCGATGATAAAAACATGCCGGTCTCCTCAAGGTAATATAAAATTTTCTAACGAAATACCCAACAAACACAGCTGCATCTATAATAATAAAATTTTCCAACAAATATTCAATAAACACAGCTGCACCAATAGCAATAAAATTATCATAGAAGAATAGGATCTTTTTTCTAATCTGAACACGTGCAAGGAATCTTCGAACGAATATCGAACTCACCAATGGACGATCACTACGAGTAAAACGCGAAAAGTAGGAGAAACACCCCGCCTAACGAAGACACTGGCACATTTTTAATTTGCTAAGATTGAAAAATTCCCACTTCTGCGCAAATTCAATTTGTCGAAGTTTTGGAAGATTTCCACTCTTAGAAATTAGAATACACCCCGAAAAGAGAGATATAAAAAGAGGACTCGAGGGGACTTACGCACTTATTCTCCAGTCTTCAGCTTCACGCAGTCTTACTCTGTGCTTTTGCACCGTAATTCGCGAGTTAGGCACTTGTGCCACCAGTGTCCTCGCTTGGCATCGTCTCCAGAGCAACCACGAATCGAACATCGGGTTGCCGACATGAGACACAGAGCGAAACACCGTACAAAAATTCGCCACCCCTCCACCTCTGAATTACTATTGAAAAAAGTAAGTTTAATTGAATAACTTTTCTTTTCCTTCTTTTTGTCTTGTTTCTTATTTAAATCAAAACTTTCCGAAAAATGTTTCATTCTTTTAAATTATCAACCCGTTTCGGTAATAAGTCTTAGAAAATTTTAAATCCTGATCTTAATCTAACACATATGCGAGCGACCAATTTTATATTTCTGACCGTTCTTAACATATACACTTATTTACTTATACATATTGATTTTGATTTTATGTTTTTATCCTTTAATCAAATATATTTTTAAATTGTATCACCCAGTCAGAATCTAAATTTAACAATAAAATCATTCCATTGCATTTCTGACTGATGTCCTCCGTATTAATGTAACACCCGCGAACTAACACACACACACTCACACACATTCAGATGAAAACTAATATTATATTTTTATTTTTATTTTTTCTTTCTTATATATAATCATGTATACCCATCATTCATTTTAAAATTGAATAAATTTATATTTGTTAATTAAATAACTCTTTATTAACCCCCACTCATTCCCAGTAGAAAGATTGCACTTGGTCCCATCTCGCGTAAAAGAGATTAAATTCTCTGACCGAAAAGGGACCGCCGAGCGAACTTCCGAAAACAGTGTAATAGCGACTCAGTCGTTTACCTGCTTTTCGGACCTGTCAGTTCGTTCGACCCGATACCAAACGCCACGAGACGTTTGACTTCGGGATAAATAAAGATAGTTGTTGCGCCCTTCCGTCGACTCATCCTTCCCCGAGTCTGGACGTAACAATATATATGCAATAATACTTTATGTATATTTATCGACAATAATATCCTTACATATGAAAAAAATAATAAGAAATTAGGCCTATAAGAGTCAGGATCTAGTATGTATATGGATTTTCTGTATTATAAGAACAAAATTATAAAATATAAATTTTTCGGTGCACATTCGACTTCCTTCAGTGACAGAGAATATCTAAAACAAATAAGACAAAACTGAATTTGCAATTGTGTAAATTTACAATCTCTTTGTATCCGAAATATTCAGATATCCGGATGCAAAAAGATCGTGCTGAATTTACGCATACAACGAGTTTTTTCACATATCTCTTGTCTTTATATAATCTTAAAATTTATTTATTAAAATCTGAAATATCTTGCATATTAGAAAATTATTATCAAATTTTTTATTTTATATAAGAATGGAAACTATTAAAAGAATTTTTAGTCTAATGTCTGAGTCCCCTGTGTTGGGGTCATATCATACAACTTAAACTAATAAAAATATTTATTATATCTTTAATCTTACTAGCCGCTCTTTGTAAAACTTTATATAATCATCGTGACTAAAAATTAAATGCGGAATAGATAACGCAACATGCGCCGCATAGCGGTAAACGAATGAACTAGCGATTATCGAATACTTTTTTTGTAATATTTTCGGAATGTTGCTGTAAAATTGCTAAAGTTATATTGTAAAATAATGTCTTTGCAATATTTCTGCAACATTACACTGCAATATGCAATATTGCAATGTTGCAGCAATGTTGTTGCAAACTTCAGTGCTGTATGGGAATTGTTGTGTGGATGGGAAAGTGTATGCGTGGACGCAGTGGGTTCCGCCCCCCCTACGGGGGGGCTCCACTTCCGGAAGATATAACCTAACCCAAACCTATTTCTGATTTAAAACTAAAATTTGGTTTGGGTTGTGAGGTGAACTTTATAGTACATAATTACCTAATTTTCGGTAATTTTTGGGATTTTCCGTTTTTGGGGGAAGTGGGGTTGATGGGGGACGGGCTCCCCCGACTGATTATCACTGTTGGAGTCACAACAAAAAGTTTTACCGAGAGATCCGATCATATTTGTCAAAATTCAGAAAAGACCTTATTCGAAATAATTACCCTTTTTTGGTCTATAACTTTTTTTTTTTGGGCCTTCCCCAACTAAAAATGGTTATTTATATTTCTTTCTAAACAAAAAAAGTCCGTAAAAAAATTTGCAGCCCATTTGCAAGTGGAGCCGTGATTCTGAATAATTATCTAAATAAATAATAAAATAATTTAATTTAAATAATTTAATTCGTGAAATACAAAATATTATTAATATATGAATATTAGAACTCTATTTTAATCTTAAATAGACTATAAACGGATGATTTTAACTTTTTCGGACATTTATCTGCCCGATTTCTAAACAATCAGTCTAATATCTGAATTCCCTATGTTGGGATTGCATCAGAAATCGAACTGATCGAAATACATTAAATTACATTTCATATCTCCTGCCAGTTGATCTTTGCAAGCTTTGTATAATTCTCATGACTAAAACTCAAATGTGAGATAATGATAGACATATAGACTGGATTGAGCATTGCGAGATAAGGGGTGTTTTTCAGCAAGGTACACAGATGACACAGTGTAACACACAATACCATATGATTGGCTGTCAGATGAAGAAATTTAAAATTCTGTATTTGATAGCCAATCGTGTGATACTGTGTGTTACACTGTGTCATCTGTGTACCTTGCTGGAAAACACCCAAGGTTATATACAGGGTGGTCCTCGTAACGGTCGCCACGATTTTTAAGGCACTTACAATAATCTGACATAAAAAAGTCATAAACAGATAAATTTATCAGTTTCTAACCGGCAACAAATTGCAATAATAAAAATTGACCAAACTTTTTTTTTCCATAAAAAAGCAAGATCACCTTCAATTTTTTAAATGGAACTGCCTACTTTTTATTGCACATTTTTGTAGCTTATCTCGAGAGCTTTTCAAAACACTATAATAAAGTATTTTTTCATTAAGTACTTTTTGAGTTATTTTATATTTTAATCTGACATATTTTGATATAAAAATTAAAATATCTCGTAAAATATTTAGTTTTCGATAATCTTACCATACTTTTATGTTCAGAATAATGAGACAAATCAACTAGTATAAAAAAAAATTGTTTTTAAGAAAAAGTATGTAATTATTTACAATGTATTTTTTTAAACAATTATTTGTTTTTCTCTTTACATCTAACCTAAGGATTTCTATGGGATGTGTTAGGGATATTTTTCGTACGTTTTAGGGAGCAAATTCTGAAAATTGCATCCTGTTATTTATTGCCAGTACTAAAAATGTAATACTGAAAATAGTTCACATTCTTTGATATTTGAGACTTTCGTAGTCTACATGAATATTAGGTTTGGCTTTCGGGTTTGAGCCGTGTAATATTTTCTAAACAATCCAATTTCTGAATTCCCTATGTTTTGAGATTGCATCAGAAATTGAACTGATAGAAAGTAATTACATTTTTAATTTCCTGCCAGTTGCTCTTTGCAAACTTTATATAATTCTCATGACCAAATCTCAAATACGAGATCGCGCGTCGCATAGCGGTAAACAAACAAACTAGCGGCTGAATACTATTTTTTGTAACGTTTTTGGAATATTGCGCACAATAACATTTCTCATGAAATATTAAATAAATAATAATTTTGAATATATGAAAATTTGCGCATCAAATTCAATTATTAATATTAAACAAAATTAATGTTAACAATTAATTGCACATGTATATGTCCTCTGGAAATTCAAAGGACATCCTATATAATAGATAGTGCAGATATCCTACGGACATCCAGGGGTTATCCAGTGGACATTTATAGGACATTAATACTTATTATAATACTCAAGATTTTTAAATTATATTAAATAGCCTACATAACTGAAAATAATCATGTATGCATATTAAATTTTTATAAAATATATTTATAATAATATTTTAAAACATCCTACAAATGTCCTAAATCGTCCTGAACATATTCAGGATGATCCTGAGAATGTTTTGTGCTGTCTGGGTTATTTGTTCCAATCTGCACTTATTTTGTGCACGATCACCGATTCTAAATAAATGAGAGGAAGATTTATCACCTTCCTCTCGTCATGTCGGTGAGCTGTGCGTCTGGCAGTATGCGTGAGCACTTCGTCGCTACGGCGGCGCACAACATCAGGCGGACGGCTCACCGACGTGCATCCGGCTAAAAGTCGGCGCTGATTGGCAGACTTTACTCAATAATAACTCCTTTATTAAGCGTTATAGAAAAAAATGTTACAGGACTTTTCTGTTCAATTTATTGTGTTCTACTCGCTCACGAGCGTTGACACAATCTTTACCGGACATCCTGTATATATAGTATATGCTTATTTGTCAGGAATTAAGTGCCAGCGTAAATGCCACTACGTTTCATCAGAAAATAATTTTGTCCGCTTAGTTACTATATAGTTTATGCATTTACATAATCCAGATAGACATGTTTTTAAAGTTTGATGTTGTTAACAACTTGAAAGTTCAAAATTTCCATTTTGGCGAATCACACAATCTGCAATAAATGAGAGTATCGTTTTTGTTACTATCACATTATTTTGTATGGTTGTAAATTTCTAAATGTGTTTTATTTTTGTGTTTTTATCTTTAATTTCTTTCACAATGCAATTAGAGAAATCGCGAAAATTAGATGTCTGGTAAACCATCTTGTGGTTTGTACACTGACTAACTTAACATTTTTTCTCTGAAGTGCCAACTTAATAAGAATGAGTAAATACTATTAGCTGACTTAGTCTGTATTTCCCTGCCGAAAATGGTCAATTAAAACCGATTAAAACATAATCCGTTTTAATCGGTTTTAATCGGTTCAATCCGCGCCCGGATTAAAAAGTAATCGATTTTAATTCCGAACGAACTATAATCGGTTTTAATATCGCTTTCGCGGATTATTTCCAATCTAAAATCATTACATTCTAATCCATATTGTTGTCAATCCAAATAAACACGAATAATCGAATGGATATTGTGGCTGCCGTAGGTCGTCACATTAAGCACAATCCGCGATACAATAGTGCGACCCGCAACTTGGCGGCCCACGCGCTCGCGCGTTCGCGCGTAGTCCCGGGCGGCGCCGCTATGCGGCGAAGGTCAAGCGAGCCAATCTGGAAGTAGAAAGCGGTCAAGCGGGGATATAAGGCGGACCCTCCGGGGAGAAATCGTATATTTGTTTTTAACAACTGAGTCCGTTTCAATTGTAGAAACACCGATTCAATAATTGATTGTGACTCATGATAACAGCAAATCCGACTTCACACTACATAAAATCAATTTACTTTTCATCTGCGAAATGATAAAATTTTTTATTAAAAGGGATTAATATTTTTACCTATGGATTGACTATGGTAAATTCCAATTCAATTGCATTAAAACAGGTTTAATTATAACTTTATGAAATCGTATTAATTTCGGATTGAGGTGGAGATATTATCATCCAACATTAATCTCGCCTGAAGCGTACTAAATGCGATTTGACTATTTTCAATCGGTTTTAATACCGCATTTTCGATGCAGAAATCCCGATCGATTCGGATTACATTTTTTTAAATCCGTTTTAATCGACCATTTTCGGCAGGGTTGTTCCTTCTACATGCTTTGCACACAGCAATGTCATCAAAAATTCTAATCTAAAAACATAAAAGAGAAAGTTTTTAAAGATGTGTTTATTTCTATACATAAATAATATAGAGAAAAATGTTATTTTTTTATATTATATTTTACAATTTCAATCATACAATTATAATTGTACAATAATTACTGAATATATTTAATAAGTTATTGTAGAGAGAATATTTTCCCATATTTTTACATTTTTGTTGATTTTAGTGAATATCTTTCAAGTGTCAATTTCTCAAATCTTAATTTTCGTCCGTCTTTAAAAAAGGCCATTTGTTCAACAAAATTTTAAATTATATTAAAATTGCGATATAATCTGGTGGAAATCTATAATAAATAAAAATGAATACAAATCTTTATTTAGAAAAGAATTATATTATTTATATATATAAATATTATATATTTTTAATAAAATAATTAACTTTAAATTTGCCATTAAATTAATATATAAATAAAAATATACCATTTTTAATAGATATACAGTATATTTTTATTGATGTTTGTACATGGAAGTCTACATATATTTGCAATACTTCAAGTTTCTGTATTTTACATATATAAAATGTTTATCTCTGTGAGATCTAAAACTTTTGTCTAAAACATTTATCATGATTTTCCGTATTTACTGAGATAAGCGTAAAAAACTATAATTTTTATGAGTTTTTCATGGTTTTCACTATGAAAATCAAATAGTCGCCAATTTTCACTATGATATTCGTAATCAGCGCATTAAAACACGTAAGAATACTGAGTTTCAAAAAAATCGGGGGTGAGTACTTTTCGGAACTTTATCCTTATTTATTTGAATAAACTATACATATATGTACGCGTTTACATAATTGCTTACTTAAAACAGAAATTCTTGGAATTTTTGTTATACAAATATTTAGGTAATAATATCAACTTTAACCCAATAATATCATCGTTATGTCAAATTATCTGAAAGAGGTTGCAGGTACGTTATAAAATAATATTGTAATCACATTAGTTACTTTATTCGATGGAAAAAAAGTATTTATAGATTCAATGTTAAAAAGAATGTATAAATTATTTTATTCAATGTAAAACAGAGTTTAATATATACAGAGTGTCCCGCAACGTGATGTCCACACTGAAACTGTGTATTCTTTGTGTCATTCTAAGTCAAAAAGTCTTAATACACATGCCCTAAAGTCGCTTGTTTCGAAGTTATAGCGAAAAAATGCAAAAGTAGTTATTTCTCACACTAATGCGAGAAAAGCACCTTTATGACTTACCTTACCGCACTAGTAGTGCGGAAATAACAGGCATTACAAAAAATATTGTATGTATGGCATGTGTGGAAGACAACGAACTACGTCGCGCATGAAGTTGCCGCATGAGCTGAAGCGAATGCGGCAACTTCATACTCGACATAATTCATTGTTTTCCACACTTGCCACACAAGATAATATTAATAAATTGACTGTCGTTTTAAGTGAAAACATCGCATAAACATAGCTTAGAAATTTCTCTTACCTACCAATCATGAGTACATTTTTCAATGAAGAATATGCCGATATTCATTTTATTTATGGTTTCTGTAATGGTAACGCACGTGCAGCAGTAACAGAATATCACCGACGGTTTCCTAATCGCAGAGTACCAGATCGAAGAGTTTTTAGCAATGTCCACCGAAGCATTAAATTTACTGGTAAGGTCCCAAATAAAAATCTTGAGAGACCATTAAGGCGACATCATCAGGTCGAGGACGCGATACTAGCAACGGTGGACAGAACTCCTACTATTAGTATCAGAAGACTTTCGGCGCGAACTAACGTCTCTAAAACGACAATTTGGAAAATACTGCGTGATTATGATTTATACCCATTTTATTTTATGAATGTTCAAGCTCTTCAACCAAATGATTATCCTGCACGCGTCAATTTTTGTCACTGGCTTTTAAGAAATCGGCAAATACATACAAAAATTTTATTTACCGACGAAGCTACTTTTACGAGAGACGGCATTACAAATAATAGAAACTCACACGTTTGGTCACCACGAGAAGAAAATCCTCATGCTATTACTGAAACACATTTTCAAAATCGATTTTCAGTGAATATCTGGTGCGGTATAATCGGTAATCGTCTAATAGGGCCCATCATTATTGAAGATCATTTAAATGCTGAACGATACTTGCATTTATTACAAGAACGATCTGCCTTTAAACATCAGAACACAAATGTGGTTGCAACAAGATGGAGCACCACCTCACTTTAGCAGAATTGTTACGAGATATCTAAATGAAAAATTTCTTGAGCGCTGGATTGGCCGGGGAGGTCTAATAAATTGGCCTGCAAGATCTCCCGATCTATCTCCTCTGGATTATTTTTTGTGGGGCACATGAAATCTCTAGTCTATGCGGATAAGCCAGTCAATCGGCAGCAGTTATTAAATAAAATAATAGACGCTTGTAATAATATACGTAACGATGCGGAACTTCTTTTGCGTTCTACAACATCAATAATTCAAAGAGCAGAAGTGTGTGTAGACCAAAATGGTGGTCACTTTGAACAATTTATAAAATAGTTTATAAAGTAAATTATTGTTTAATTATCGTTTAATTATTGTTTAATTATCAATAAATAATATTATCTTTAATAAATAATATTGTTCTTATTTTATGCAATTTTTTTTTTTCGCTATAACTTTGAAACAATCGACTTTAGGGCATATGTGTATTAAGACTTTTTGGCTTAGAATGACAAAAAGAATACACAGTTTCAGTGTGGACATCACGTTGCGGGACATCCTGTATGTCTGATTTTAGATATGAAAGGAAAGAGAGAGAGAAAGAGAGAGAGAGAGCTATAAATTTGATGTAAAAAAAATATATAAATAGATATATTTTTTGTATCAAACAAAGAAGCAAAGCAGAGATGCTTTTCATTATTTGTAAGTATAAAAAATACATATATTTTATCTGACTGCATGAAAAGTCAGAGAATCATGTAATACCCCAAAAAATTATTATATTTCAACATATTTTAAAAGCGAGAAAGAAAAATGCGTTATAAAAGGACTCATAACTCAGACAGTTTTCATCGAAAAAGGATTTGTAATAAGTGTTTTGAAAACATCTCAACATCAGCTATAAAAATATGCAATAAAAAATAAGGGAATCCATTTAAAAAATTCAATTTGACCTTGATCTGACCTTTGCAACGCCATCCAAGGTCAAACAGCTATTACCGTTGAATGCGTCTTTTTAAGCCTTACAACCTTTGTCTGAAATATTTTTCTCTAAAATGCAACGTTTACGAGATATTTGAGTGTATCCAGACTTTTGACACACCCTGTATAAGGTTATACATGGTGTCCGGAAAATCGCCCGCAGTACTTCGGGAAGTGATTCGGGACCCAAAAAGAAGGAAAAAAGCTATATAAACATAGATCCGAAAATAAGTCGTTTCCGAGTGTTCAGACTCGGGGAAGGATGAGTCAACGGAAGGGCGCAACAACTATCTTTTATTATCCCGAAGTTAAACGTCTCGAGGTTACGTTAAAATCGGGTCGAACGAACTGGTCGGTCCGAAAATCAGATAAACGACCGTTCGGGTCGCTATTACACTGTTTTTCGGAAGTTCACTCGGCGATCCCTTTTTGGTCAGCGAATTTAATCTCTTTTACGCGGGATGGGACCAAGTGCGATCTTTGTCTAAAGGAATGAGTGGGGGTTAATAATGAGTTATTTTGATTTTTGATTAACAAATATAAATTTATTCATTTTAAAATGAATGGTAGGTATACATGATTACATAAAAAATAAAATATAATATAATATTGGTTTTTCTCTGAGTATATGTGAGTTTGTGTGTGTGTGTGTTAATTCGCGGGTGTTACACTAATACGGAGGACATCAGTCAAAATGCAAGGGAATGATTTTACCGTTAAATTTAGATTCTGACTGATTAATACAATATAAAAATATATTTGATTAAAGGATAAAAACATAAAATTAAAATCAATATGTATAAGTAAATAAGTGTATATGTTAAGAACGGTCAGAAATATAAAATTGGTCGCTCGCATATGTGTTAGATTAAGATCAGGATTTAAAATTTTCTAAGACTTATTACCGAAACGGGTTGATGATTTAAAAGAATGAAACATTCTTCGGAAAGTTTTGATTTAAATAAGAAACAAGACAAAAAGGAGGAAAAGAAAAATTATTCAATTAAACTTACTTTTTTAAATAGTAATTCAGAGGTGGAGGGGTGGCGAATTTATACGGTGTTTCGCTCTATGTCTCATGTCGGCAGCCCGATGGTCGATTCGTGGTTGCTCTGGAGATGATGCCAAGTGAGGACACTGGTGGCACAAGTGCCTAACTCGCGAATTACGGTGCAAAAGCACAGAGTAAGACTGCGTAAAGCTGAAGACCGGAGAATAAGTGTGTAAGTGAGTGTATGTCCCTTCGAGTCCTCTTTTTATATTTCTCTTTTCGGGGTGTATTCTAATTTCTAAGAGTGGGAATCTTCCAAAACTTCAACGAATTAAAAATTGTGCCAGTGTCCTCATTAGGCGGGGTGTTTCTCCTACTTTTCGAATTTTCACTCGTGGTGATCGTCGATTGGTGATCAGTTCAGAATCCCTTGAGCTCTAGATTTCCCTTACGCACGTGATCTGATTAGAAAAAGTCTTACTTCCTTATGATTATTTTTATCAATATTAGTACAGCTGTAGTTACTGAATATGTCGTCACAGAAATTTCGTCATTATTGATTTAGTTGTATTTGTCAGATATTTCGTTAGAAGGAATTTTATTATCTTTTCGGTATCAATTTATTCTTCCGCTGGAAAATTCTATTGCGAGGGTATCTACTGATTTTTACTTATTTTTAGGCGACCGGCGCGGTTTCGTCACCGGTCTCTCGCGTCTTTCCCACGGTTACTCATAGATATAGATATTGACAAGTGACTAAATGTTTAAGAAATGTGTGACGCAAGATGCTCTATTTACCGAACGATTCATTTTCATCACCGATCGATTATCATTGCCGCAACTTCGCGGAAGGAAGGAATCGTGGAGTCGCCAGAACGTAACACGAGTTATAGCCACTTTTATGTTAAAAATATCGGGTAAATATGCATAAAAGGTTATACCTCACCGATGACTTTGACCTTGACATATGTTGTCAAGGACATGACCCTGAGTAACTTTTCCTTATAACTTAATCGGCGATCTCTTATAATTTCTGAGATATGTAAAGTTAAAATTTAGGCAATTATATAGAAATAGGGAGACACCCCCAATTTCTATAATTTTATAAATTATTGAATAAGTAGAAAGGAGTGTTCTGAATAATTCCCCGCAAGAATCAAGTAGCGATCTCTTATAATTTCTGAGATATTTAAAGTTAAAATTTAATTCGAAACGAAAATTTGGTTTGGGTTATATGACGTAACCCAAACCAAATTTTAGTTTTAAATCAAAAATAGATTTGGATTAGGTTATATCTTCCGGAAGTGGAGCCCCCTCCCCTAAGGGGGGGGGGGGCGAAACCCATTGTGTCCACGCATATACTTTACAACGCGAAGCGAGGTCCACCCCACGATTGTTGTGTGGATAGGAAAGTGTATGCGTGAACGCAGTGGGTTCCGCCCCCCCCCCCCTAGGGGGGCTCCACTTTCGGAAGATATAACCTAACCCAAACCTATTTCTGATTTAAAACTAAAATTTGGTTTGGATTACGTTATATAACCCAAATTGTAGCTTAGGGGTGGAATTTTTTCGGGGTGGGGGTGCAGGTAGAGGGGCCCCGCCCCTCCCCCGCTTACGTGTTAAAAAGTCGTAAGCCTTTTTCAATAAAAAAATAACAGATTATTACAGCATACACAAACTTTAGTGTCAAACTTTAATTTGTCA
Source organism: Formica aquilonia x Formica polyctena (assembly GCA_907163055.1). Taxonomy (NCBI): domain Eukaryota; kingdom Metazoa; phylum Arthropoda; class Insecta; order Hymenoptera; family Formicidae; genus Formica; species Formica aquilonia x Formica polyctena. The sequence continues at coordinate 63,361 of CAJQTV010000236.1, read as the reverse complement.
TATCTTCTAAACGAATGCTTTCCCCCACTTTTTTCTTGCGGCGAATTACTCAGAAGAACCTCCCCTATAACATATTTAAGTGGCGATAAAATCAGTGAGGTGTAACTTTTTATGCATATTTACCAAAAATCGTAATTTATAGTCCGCTTGGCATCCCTCTTTTTCAATTTTAATTTTTTTGATTTTAATTTTTTTTAATTTTTAATTTTAATTTTTTTTTAATTTACAATTTTTATTTTTTAATTTTTTTTTTCAATTTTTCGATATTTGTAAATACGACAACATCTTATTTAATTCGATTTAAATACCTGTTCATGTTTATCCTTGATTTTAAAAATAATGTAATCATATTTACAAATATCGAAAAATTGAAAAAAAAATTAAAAAATAAAAATTGTAAATTACAAAAATTAAAATAAAAAATTTAAAAAAAATAAAAAATTAAAATTAAAAAGATAAAAATTTAAAAGTTGAAAAAAATTTTTTAAAGAGGGATGCCAAGCGGGCTATAAATTATGATTTTTTTAACATAAAAGTGGCTATAACTCGGAAACGACTTATTTTCGTACCTATGTTTATATAGCTTTTTTTTCTTCTTTTTGGGTCCCGAATCACTTCCCGAAGTACTGCGGGCGATTATCCGGACACCCTGTATAAAGGAAGGTTAAGTCATAATCCTGGGCCACCCACAATGCAATACAAAGAATCGATGTGTACGTAGTCACTATTAAAAAGAGATGCTATATAAGATAGATTGTTATTGGCTCTCGCGGCCTTTTGCAATGCATCATGGGTTGCTCATTGGTATACATAGTATCAATAGTATGACTTAAGCGGGGAGCACACATTTTTGCATAAGCGCATAATCATAAGCATATGGAAATTGATTGGTCAAGTACTCTCAACTGGCCGGCTCGCGTATAGATACACGGTGCACCTCGCCGTTACTCCATGCGATCTTTGTTGCGCGTGAGACACTACCGTAACTCTTAATATATATTTTTATATATAAATATACAAGGTGTTTCATTTTAATTTCCCCAGGCAAATATTTCGGAAAATAAAGAAAATTCGACGAAATGTTTCAGACAAAAGTTGAATAGTTTCTAGGGGGACATAAGATGGTGCCATTAGTTTGACCTTGAAGAGTCACATGAAGGTCACGTAAAGGTCATTTTGAATTTCTTAAATGGAACACCCTATATATTTTTGCATATTCTGGTAGCTTACTTTGAGAGCTTTACAAAACACTATAATTAAACATTTTTTCATCAAGTACTTTTCCAGTTATAAGGTTTGAAACTCATAGTACCGCCGCCATTACCCAAAGTGTACCATGTGGAGGTTGCCCGATCGGATTTACATCTCTTATATGTGTGTGTGTGTGTGTGTATGTGTGTGTGTGTGTGTGTGTGTGTGTGTGTGTGTGTGTGTGTGTGTGCGTGTGCGTGTATGTGAGTGTGTGTGTGTTTTTATAAAAATTGTTCAAAAGTACTACCATTCTGATCGATACATAAATGTAATCTCCTTTCGAAAGCGTCAATGGTTTTCCTTAACATGATTTCCGGTATATTTCTGCATGCTTGTGTTATGCGTTCTTTCATATCTTCTGGTGTAGTGGGTATTGTCTGATACATGACACTTTTTAGATATCCCCACAAAAAAAGGTCTGGTGATGTTAAATCAGGCGATCTGGTGGCCAAGCTACATAACCATTTCATCCAATCCAACGCTGTTCATATGTTGCATTCAAAAAATTTGTTACGATGCGCGCAAAATGTGGTGGGGCGCTATCCTGTTGTATCCACATACGTTGGACCGTATCGAGATTTACTGCCTCTAACATTTCTGGTAATTCATTTTGCAACATATTTAAATATGTTATGGCTGTAACATTGCCATCAAAAAAATAAGGTCCTATAATGTGACTATCCAAAATACCACACCATACGTTAACTTTCCATCGGTGCTGATTGTCTACATGTCGAGTCCAATAAGGGTTGTTTTCAGAATAATAATGGCTATTATGTCGATTTATTCCACCATTATTTTCAAATGTAGCCTCATCACTAAACATTACTCGATGAAAAAATGTGGGATCACGATGAATTTGATTTAAAGCCCATCTGCAAAATCTCACACGAGAAACCTTATCATTATCTGAAAGTTGTTGATGAATTGAAATATGGTAAAGGTGATAATGGTTAGCGCGTAAAATTCTATTCACTGTGGCAGGAGACACATTTAATTCACGACTGATTTGTCGTTGGTTGATATGAGGATTCATAATTACCATTCCTAATATCGTTACATTAATAACATCATCATTATCTCGTGGTTTTTTGGAACGTTTTCGTGTCATATCTCCGGTGCGGGCTCTACGTAATAATTGCAAAATCGTTTTGTGATCAGGGTGTCTTCTATCCGGATATCGGTCTCGATATTGACGAGCTGCTTTTCTAGCATTGTTATCAGCAACGCCGTAAATACTAACCATGTCTACGATTTCTGATGGCGAATAATCTGCCATCTCTTAATAATAATAAGTTAAGCAAACTAATTAAATATGAACTAAATGTTCATAAAAGAAAATGAACTGAAATAAGGTTTTATCATCAGAATCAAGCAAATTTTGTACGAAAGATCACCTTTTAGATATCACCTACATAAACGTCTGGTGATTTTAAATCAGGAGATTTGGGAAGTTACAATCTAAGGAAGTACTATCAAAGATTACATACAACATATTGATCTTCCTTACAAAATTTGTATATAATATATAATATGTTATATTCAATTGTATAAAATTATATGCAATTGTATATTATATACAATTATATAAAACTATATGAGAGTAAATATAATTTTAATCTAACGGGAAAATTTTGGTTTGCATAAATATTTATATATTTGATTATATATAAGTATATATGTATACATTGTGTCATGATGTACGATGCAACTTTGGTAGCTGACAACATTCTCATAGTAATAACGTATATAAAATTATGCATTAGATTAATTCTGAAGTCATTAAACCATTTGCATCTACATAGAAAAGCAATAGTTGATAACAATAAGGAAATATAAAAAAGAATTAAATCATCAAAACTCATAGAGATGGTTCACAATGATACACAGCTGTATTTTTATTTCTTTGATACACTTATAATCATATGACAAAAGATAAAAGAAATGACAAAGAAGTTTCGTAGTATTATAATATTTTCTATATTTCTTCCGTTCAACTAAAGTTATTGTTAAATTTAAAATAGTAAGATCCTCGATTTTTTTTTAACTGATGATCACAACTTATACTGAATACTTTTTTCATAAAATAATAAGATTTTTAAATTTTTCTGTAATTATATTTTTTTTATAAGTTAATGTACAGTCGTGGTCAATAATGCCTTCCACCTGTAGTCAACTACTATCTGACCCCCAACTACTATCAACCAATCAGTAGTGATTGGTTACAGAAATAACGTCATTTAATCGTCTTTTCAAGGTTATTTACTAATCAGTTAACTAATGTTGTAAATACGTCAATATTAAAATTAACGTATTTATATAAGGAAAATAATAAATATTTTATGATACTTATAAAATATCTGCGTATTACACGGACACGATACGATCATTAATGCAGAGTAATAAAACATAAATTCTCACACGCTTTAAAAATTTATAAAATATATGAAAAAATATTTTTATTAAATTTTGTAATTTCTTACAATTTTTAGTTTGCCAGAATAGAATAGACAAATAATCAAAGAAATAAATAAGCAATCAAAGAAATAAATAAGCTAAAGCTAGATTAATATTAATTATTCTTTATTATTAATTTTTTTTCTTTTTAATATTCGAAAAACTCAAATATTATAATAATATATATGTAACAACATTCATGTACATCTAAATTTTAAATTTTTTATTTTGTAAAATATTCTGCAATATATTAAATGTGTTGTATATTATGTGGATAAATGGATATGTGTGTGTATAATTATTTGAAAGTTCTATAAATTGCTTTACGTAAATTTTTTTTTTTTTTTTACATATATCTTCTAAAATTATTAATTTAATTATATAGGATACAATACTATAATTATTTATATAATTATAAATTTTATTTTTTATATAAATGTTTTCTGTTCTCGTACAAAAAAAAACTAAAAGATTTACATTTTCCGGAGTTGAACAGTTACGTTTTCGCGTTACGATATTGCCCGCTGAGGAAAATGCTCTTTCCGAAATCGCGGATGTTGCAGATATCGCTAAATATTTTCTCGCCAATTCTGCGAGTATCGGAATGAACAGCGCATGAGACAATACGCGCAAAAGTCCTATACGATTTACAGCTAATATCGTCCCTGAGCTCGAATGTCTTATGTCTCCACAAGCAATCTAGATCAGTGCTCGGATTTAGTTGCACATTTCGGCCCGATTCCGTGGCTCACGCCTATTGCCCCCCATTCACCGCTCGTGCGTTAGCGACGAGTCGCCAGATACGCGTAACTAAGGAGCGTGACGTTTTGTCTCAGGAGCGTCCGTATATAAGAATGCCCAAATATAATAATAAGACAATACTTTTCTATAAATAAAAGTTTTTCTTCAATATTTTATATCAATAAAATATAAAATATTGAAGAAAAACTTTTAATTTTGAGAATTTTCGCGGTGCATTTAGAAAAGTATTGTCTTACTATTATATTTGGACATTCTTATATACGGACGCTCCTGAGACAAAGCGTCGCGCTCCTTAGTTACGCGTATCTGGCGACTCGTCGCTAACGTATGAGCGGTGAGTGGGGGGCAATAGGCGTGAGCCACGGAATCGGGCCGAAATGTGCAACTAAATCCGAGCACTGATCTAGATGCTATGAAATAAAAAGAGTGGGGATGACAGTAAGCAAAATCGGCGGAAGAGTGCAAACCGGCCGCAGGCCTGATTTAATTAGAAGATAATGCCTAAAAGAAGTTGAGTGTGGAAATATTGCAGAACGTCAAAAGACAAGAAATCTGCTTTCTGCAACATTTGCGATGGCTCCTTCGAATATTCAGGATCGACGAATTCATTAAATAAACATTTAAAAACTATACATTGTATAATGAGTAATAGGAATGACGCCAGAAATCATGGCGAGCAACAGGATTATAGCGAGGATAGGTAACTGTTAATATTTTTTTGAAAATTACATATAAGAATATAATATATATCAAAACGTTATTATATTAGGCTATTAAATAAATAATCCGAATATATTATATATGTATTAATATATTCGGATTATTTATTTAACAGCCTAATAACTGAAAAGAAATTGCATAATAAAATGTGCTGATAATTTATTTTGTTATTCGATTGTATTATTAATCATCGCTACTAAATATATATCAAATTAGATGTTTCAAACTGAACTTCATTGTGAGCATAGTGGTCGCTTTCAAAAGTTATCTGTGTTAACGAACGGAGAGAAATGCATAATTTTTTTATAATAATGTGAATATTTTGATATGATAAAAGTTGTAGCGCTGTTTGAAACGAATACAACAATGTATGATATAATGTAAGTATTTTACCTATTCTACGAGTTTTATCGATTTGAAATATCGCGGGCGACGTCTACCTTTTCACTTTCTGCCCTGCATTATAGCCAACTTCTGACTCGTGCATTAGAGAGTGCTCTCTCGCTCGCACGTAGCGTAGCGTATTCTTTCGCTATGCTATATGCGAGCGAGAGAGAACGCAAGGAGCACGGAACAGAGTATGTCCTTTTCTACGTGCATCTTGCTCCCCACTTCTCAACACTCGGTCTAGATATACTATGTCTATGCATTTGATCATAATACTCAATCCGAAGTTGGCCATTTCGCAGGGCCGAAAATAAAAAGGTAGACGTCGCCTGCAATATTTCAAGTTGATAAAACTCATATAATATGTAAAATATTTACATTATATCATACATCGTTGTATTTCTTTTAAATAGCGCTATAACTTTTTTCGTGTCGAAAAATTCATATTATTATAAAAAAATATGCATGCCTCTCCGTTCTTTAACACAGATAGCTTTTGGAAGCAACCACTATGCTCACAATAAAGTTCAGTTTGAACCATTTAATTTGATATATATTTGTTACGGTCTATCTCTTTTAGTTTAAAAGATAAAAAGGAGTGGCCACTTTTGGTGAGACACCTTGTATATATACAGGGTAGGCCATTTTAATGTATCCACTGAAATATCTTAAAATCTATAAGTTTAAGACAAAAATGTTTTAGACAAAAATTGTATGGTTCAGAGGGGGACACATGATGAAAATATGGACTTGACCTTGAGTGACCTTTTCAAGACCAAGTCAAAGTGATCGATGGTTTCTTAAATGGAACTTCCCATTTTTTATTGCATATTCGTGTAGCTTATCTCGAAAGCTTTTCAAAACACTATAATAAAGTATTTTTTCATTAAGTGCTTTTTGAGTTATTTTAACGAGGTATTCAATATCGTATATGTAAATACGGTTCCCTCGAGTCCGGGATTATTATTACGGTTTAGAAAATTAAACGGATGAAATAATCTCGATTAATTTCAATGTGATATAAAATCGAAATCTTACACGCGATACGAAGTTAAAATAAGGAATAATATAACAGGCAACTACAAGAGCAAGTTGTAGTATATTCAAATTACACACTCGGGGGAACCTGTCACTCGTTGCTAGCACTGGCAAACTGCACCAGCAATATGGTGATGTGGTGGGGACTTTCTAGGCGTTCTATGGGAGGAAACCTTCGCGAAACGGATGAGTTTTCGTCCAATCCGAGGTTATTCTCTCGCTGGACGGAGTATGGACTGAATATTTTTTGTATCTTCTTGTATTTCAAATTGCTTTCGATGATTGGGGCAACATCATATAAAGTTTAATGTTTATTTTTATGATATACTTTATCTTAATTCGATCAAGAAATTATTTGAATAAATTAATTTAATATTATTATTTTACGCCAAAAATGTTTAATTGTGGTTTATTAAATAATATATGGCATATGAAAATAAATAGCGTCTGAATTAAATTATTATGTTGTAAAATCTATTAGTATCAGATTCTTGCTTGACGAATAAATTTGCTCGCATAATTATCGATTTCTTTAAACTAGTTACTGTGAAGTAACCAGCATGCATTAGCACAAATTCGAGTATATCGCAATTTCCTCTATTCTTCGAAGACAAATCAATATCATATACTCTCTTTACATAAAAAGAATAAAATTATTTGCTACTATAGTAATCCTTTTAACAATCAAACTGACAAAATATGCAATGCATTTGTTTACAATATAAACGCACAGCGTACAAAAGAATCAATGAATATCGCGAAAGAATACTAATAATTTAATTCTATTTTAAGTTTTTTTATAGATTATTATCACATCATTGCACTAATGGCGAAATTTTGATTTTTTACGGAGAACCACGAAATAACTATAGTCTTCTTATTTATCAATTGCAAATGTAATTATAAATAAGATAAATCATAAAAGAATTCGTTTTTTATTTGATCAAATAATCTCGCTTTTTTACACTTTCAACGCTATTGCGAAAAGAAAGGAAAGGAAATTATAAAACATTGCGAGAGAAAAAACAATAATACAAAATAATGAGAAGAGGGTTGCTTCGAATTATGTTCTGCGTTTTACATGTTATATTCTATATATACGAACACACTATTTTTCAGAGAAATAATCCTGTATCAATATAATTATATATTTATAATAATTATATATTTGTAATAATAATACTTGAAGGTTTTTATATTTATGTACTGTTTCACTTAATGCATATACATATATTCAATTATAGTATTAGAATAGGTATATTTATATATTTGTATATCGGTATATTTCGTATGCTATCCGTAAACAATTAAAAATTGTACTGTACTCTTTTGTATTTAAAATCTCACGTATGTCAAGGCATCGTACCATATGAAAAAATTTCATATGGTACGATGCCTTGATACATAGGTGATACCATATGAAAATTTCATACCATATGAAAAACAGTTATACAAATATACAAATATATGAATATATCTATTCTAATACCATATTTGAATATATGTATATGCATTGTAAGACAGGATATAAATATAAATCTTCAAGTATAATTATTACAAATATAATTTTCATATTGATACAGGATTATTTTTCTAAAAAATAGTGCATTCATATATACACTTTAATATAATTATAAAGTGTTGAAGTATAAGTTTATCGCGTTTATGCCGGATATGCGTTTGCATGTAAGCGGGACAATATTTTTTTTGTATTTTTGTATATATATATATATATATATATATATATATTTTTTTTTTTTTTTTTTTTTAACAAAAAGGAGGGAGGCCTTGGCAGTGCCATCTAGCCTATATGGTACAAATCATTTAGCGACTACATATTTGATATCACAGGTTAGATGCTCAAATATAAACAGAATCAGCAGACGAAAAGAAGAAAAAAAAAGGACACAAATATAACAATATTAGAGTTGGCAACATAAATTGAATATAAAAGTAATAAAGTTGGTAACGCAACATAAGGTTTACACAAATAATAATTCATTTATAACGCAACATAAAGATTTACACAGATAATAATTCACTTATAACGCAACATAAAGATTTACACAGATAATAATTCACTTGTAACTAAAATAATACTGAGTTAACATCCAGATTAAACCAGATTAAATCAACTTAGATCAAGTCAACTCAAAACAAATTAAATCAAGTTAAATTAAAATAAATAAACTAAACTAAGTTAAACTAAATCAAATTAAATCAATCTAAATCAAATCAAACCAAACTAAATTAATAAAATTATATTAAATTAATTAGTCAATCAATTAACCTATCCACTAATCAATTAACCAATCAATCAGTCAGCCAATCAATCAATCAATCAAACAGACAGTCAGCCAAGATAGAGACATATTAGACTATATAGGTCGATTTAATAATTAGATCATATACCTAATAGCGGTTTAACATAAAATTATAGAAGAAGACGGTGAAGTAATAATAATACAGATTTAAACTAAACTATAATAAGCAATCTAAGAAAAGAAAAAGCAGGTTAGTCTTGGAACTGAAATTGAAATAAAAGATAGAGTTCAGATTAAGAGTTAAGAGTTACAGTAGTAAAATCTTACATACTATGTTCATTTATAATAAATAGTAATTATTTCAATAACATCTAACTTAAGTAATTAGTACTAATAGACTGCTACCCGTACGAATTATACAATATAGTCAGGTACGAAAACTATTTAATAACTAGTAAGGCATTAATGTACATATATATAAAAAGAATTAATCGCTAGAGACGAGGACGACACTCCGACGGAGACAGGCAGAGTGATAATCTATTTCCAGTTGACAAACAACGATCATATTTTAATCGAAACGGCATCAATAAACTCTGCTAATGCATAAATTGTCTTGGGATCCATTACATGTAGGAATTGCTCAATACAGAATGGACCAGAATGAGGTAAAGATTTAAGTTTGGAAAATAAGGCATCTCTCTCTCTCTCTCAAATAATGAACATTGCCAAAAAATATGATTAGACGATTGGATAGATTCCCCACAATCACATGACGGAGAATCGATGATATGGTGTCTGAACAAGCTACTCGCTAAGGATGTATGACCAGATCTTAGTCTATTTATAGACATCATGCTTTTGCGTTTAAGATCCAGATTATAAAACCAGGGTTTACGATTCTTCTTAAGGAAATGGGTAAAATAGTGTGATCTTGTTGATTGACCGCGATTCTCTGCCCAAGAAAACAAGTCTGAAAATAGGTTTTCCTTCCAAATTGCGCATAGATCACTCGAAGGGATTAGAAAATCAACATCCCTTCTGATTGTTACGGCCTTTTTGGCCGCGCGATCCGTTCTCTCATTACTGTCGATATTGAAATGAGTAGGAATCCAAAACAAAAGAATTGACCTGCCGGTATTTGAAAAGTTTTCCAGTAATTCAAGAATTGTTAATATTAAATTGATGTATTCTTATTCCTTTTGCTGGGAAGTAGTGCCTGTAACACACTTTTCGAGTCAGAGAATATAGAAATTTTGTTGTTGACAGGGCTCTTTAAAGCGATTCTAAGCGCCATTATGATTGCCATAGCTTCACATGAAAAGATCGAAGCTTTGCACGATGTGCAAAAGCGATAAGTAATATCATTAGATGCATCGATAACTGCGAAGCCCGCAAAAAGAAGGTTTGTGGTTTTGGAGCCATCAGTAAAAAAGTAAGTTTCATTATCTGATATAGGGAAAAAGCAAGAGAAAGTTGCGGAGGGGTGAGGATCATTCTGAATTAATTTGCCTTCCAAAAAAGAGATCCGCGGCATGAATTGTTTCAGTGCAAGAAGATACAAACAATCCACCGGAATATCTGATTTAAAAGTTAGATGAGCTTGCTGATAGCTAATTAAAAAACACTTATATAAGAAGGGAGGCGGGAGTTTAACTGAATTCGTAGGGCAATCCAGAAATGTTTGAATACACTCCAAGATCGGAGTTAACAAATTTGTATTACGGGTCAGCACCCTACACAAAAAATTACAGCCAAGAAATTTAAACCTGTCTTCCAACCTAGGCTCCCTGGCTTCAACCAACATGATGTTAATTGGTGTAGATTTCCTATAACCCATAATAGTGCGTATCGCCTGGTTTTGAAGAGTTTCTAATTTTACTTTGAGGTATTAAGGAACATTAAACCAGACGAAGGCTATGGAGCCAATACTATATTCCATCCTTGATCTAATGAGGCTCTTGTACAAAGTGAGTAACATGGACGGGTCAGTACCCCACCAAGTAGATCTCAGAAATTATATAATCGCAAGCGGTTTGTGACAGTTTACTATTACTTTATCCACATGAGCGTTCCATTTAAGGTTACTTTGGAACAGTATACCTAAAAACCGTATATGGGGCACAGCCTGAATCTCTGTATTACTAACTAGAACTGAACTGAGTTGATCACGCTTGCTCGTACTTCTGTTAAAAATGCAAAACTGAGACTTATCCGGAGCCAGAGATAGTCCCAGTATCTAACCAATCCGCCACACTCTTACTAGTCTTCTCCATGTTTGCAATAGCACGAGCTCGATTCCCATGGGTAATATATAAGCAGACATCGTCCGCATATTGTAAGGTTTTGATGTGAGGAATATCATGTATCTGGTACTCAAGATCCGTCACATAAATGGAGTAGAGTATAGGGCTTAGAACACATCCCTGGGGTAAGCCTTTGTACACATGTCTGATTAAGTCAATATCGCCGTACTTAAACTGAACTTCTCTGAACCCCATACAGCACCGCAAGATTGTAACAACATTGCAGCAACATTTTTCTGCAAGATTGCAACATTGCAGAAACATTGCAAAATATTGCTGCAATGTTGTTATGATATTGCAGCAACAATAAAATGTCCGCCTACAGAAATATTGCAATATAATATTTCAGCAACATAGCAATATAATATATATGCAATAATACTTTATGTATATTTATCGACAATAATATCCTTACATATGAAAAAAAATAATAAGAAATTAGGTCTATAAGAGTCAGGATCTAGTGTGTATGTAGATTTTTTGTATTATAATAACAAAATTATAAAATGTAAATTTTTCGGTGCACATTCGACTTCCTTCAGCGACAGAAAATATCTAAGAGAAATAAGAAAAAGCTGAATTTGCAATTGAGTTTTTTCACATTTCTCTTATCTTTATATAATCTCAAAATTTATTTATTAAAATCTGAAGTATCTTGCATATTAGAAAATTATTATCAAATTTTTTATTTTATATAAGAATGGAAACTATTAAAAGAATTTTTAGTCCAATGCCTGAGTCCCCTGTGTTGGGGTCATATCATACAACTTAAACTAATAAAATTATTTATTATATCTTTAATCTTACTAGCCGCTCTTTGTATACTTTATATAATCATCGTGACTAAAAATTAAATGCGGAATAGATAGCGCAACATGCGCTGCATAGCGGTAAACGAATGAACTAGCGATTATCGAATACTTTTTTTGTAATATTTTCGGAATGTTGCTGTAACATTGCTAAAGTTATATTGTAAAATAATGTCTTTGCAATATTTCTGCAACATTACACTGCAATATGCAATATTGCAATGTTGCAGCAATGTTGTTGCAAGCTTCAGTGCTGTATGGGACGATGTAAGATTGAAAATAAATTTAATAAAAGGTGGTAGTAATCCTATATTGACTAGTTTCCTCGCTAAAATATCCCATAAAACATTATCATACGCCCTTTTGATATCCAAGAAAAGTGCAAGCGTGTCCTTGTTGTTGTACCAGCCATTAATTATATTTGAATGTAAAATTGTAATATTGTCCAGATATGACCTGTTTTTTCTAAAGCCCGCCTGACTATTTGGAAGAAGGCAATTCCTTTCCAACCACCAGCAGACTCGATTATTAATCAGCCTTTCCGCAACCTTCAGTGTGCATTGCGCCAGTGAAGTAGGACGATATTTATTAGAATCTTTCTTAGGAATAAAAAAAATCGAAAATTTCAGATAGGAACACGCCCGAGTCGATTATCTCTGTTAACAATAGTAAGTACCTTCTTAATTCCACAGGAAGGGCTTGTAACGTCCGATAGTCCACCCCATCATTGCCCGGACACGAATCAGGTCTAGCCGCATCGATAATATGGTTGAGTTCCTCAATCGAGAAAGATGGAAAAGAAGTAAAATTATATGATGAATCTTCTAATCTCAAAGGTTCAGGAGAGCACCACGGAGGACATAGCACATCTATCTGATTGAAGATAGTATCAAAAGAAGACTCGTCATAAACATTTGCTGTTTCTCTTCTATGAAACTTGTTACCCATAGCCCTTATTTTCTGCCACACATATTTTAGGCTTGAGAATCTGTTCAGAGAACCATAGAATTCCAGAAAATATTGTTTCTTCCTTTTTTGGAAGAAAGATTTAGCTATAGCGTCCGCCTGTTTATACAAACGAAAATTCTCCATAGAGGAGAGATGTTTGAATTTGAGAAAAGCAGCTTTTCTCAGTCTAGCTAGTTTTTCACACTCACAGTTCCACCAGGGTGAAGATTTATATCTGAATTGATTTGTAGAATTGCATGCTTGGGATGACCTAAACGGAGTGTTAGAGCGTATAGCATTTTCTATAATCGCCATAAACATACTATATTTGGACTGAGTGTCGATAGAACTGTCCATAATTAATTCTTCACAGTTTTGAACACACAACGAAAGACAACGTCTAACTTCCTTCCAATCAGTCTTTTTATTGTGTATTCTATTTGATGCATGAAAACAAAGACGGTTAACAGAGTGGCCAATCACCTCTATTCTTATGGGGAAGTGGTCGCTACCCCACGGGTCGTTAAGGACTTCCCAATGAGAGGACGTAAAGAGTGAGCTGTTCATAATGGATAAATCAATCGACGAACCCTGTGAGTATGAGGTCGCAAAGCGGGTGACAGAGCCATTGTTAAGGATATTGAAATTCTGATCCACGCACGCCTCCAAGATTATTCTACCTTCTTGACAAGTATGTGAGCTACCCCACGCAGTATTATGGGCATTGAAATCGCCTCCTAACATAACTTCGCAATGAAATTGAGAGAGAAAGAGATGCCATTCGTGATAAGATAAAGATGTTTGCGGGGGTTTATACACCAAAATTATTGCAATAGATTTAAATCCAACTGTGACCTTAATACCACAAACCTCTAGCTTATCATTTGCATTATAAAATCTATTAATGATTTGATATTTGATGCCGCTTCTTAACAGAACCGCCACGCCGCCTCCACGACGAGCTATCCTGTCAGATCTAATAATGTCAAAGTTCCTCAAGAGCCATCTGTCTTCCGGTCCCAACCATATCTCCGAAAGAATCAAGACGTCATAGTCCTTCGACCTCATCTCTAGCTCAGGGCGTTTTTTCCAAAGTCTCTGATAATTCCACTGTAAAATATTGATATTCATAAGTATTATTATTATTAAATGGTTTGTGAGTTAGAAATTTTATCCACCAGACATTTCACTAACAATTCAATATTTTCAGATTTAGCCAATAATTCTAGCAATTTTAAAATCTTTGACCAATCTGATAACGGCAGCTTAGGGCTAGACGGAAAAACAAGATTAGGAGTTAAACATTTTCCTTTCGCTTTGGGAGCCGTAATAGACGCAAAGCTGTCCCGTGAAGGCGTGGGGGAAGGTCCGATGTCTTGTTTAGAAGGCGATTTATACAAGCAGGGAAGTTAGACAAGTTACGCGCCGGTATCCTTATCTGCGTAGCCCTAGACTCCATATTACCAGCTGATTGATTTGGAATCGGAGAACTCTGCACAATAAGTCTTCTCGCCGTATTGTAGTCGATATTTTGCAGGGCCATTAACTCCGTGGTTCTCCTCTTCACGATAATTTCCGGGCATTCCCTGGACAAAGAGCGGTGATTGCCCTTGCAATTTATACAACACAAGATGTTCGAGCAAGGATTTGTTTCGTTATGTTTATCCATTCCACAAGTAAGACATTTAGCTGAATTTGTGCAAAACTTGGTAGAGTGATTCAGTTGACCGCAATTGAAACACTGTCTTATGTTAGGAACATAGGGTGCCATTTCCAGCCGTGTTTTCCACAAGAGAACATGAGAGGGAACAATAGCGGATCTGAGGCTAAGCTTGACTGCCGTTGAGTCCACATAACTAACTACTCCGTCCACATAATTCCTGACCTTCAAACGATAGATGTCCTCTTTGTCGAAGATTAAATTGGTGTTGTTGTTTCTCAACTCTTCCCAAAGCTCGTTGTTAGAGACGTCAGTGGGAACCCCTTTTATCACAACTTTACGAAATATAAAGAACCAAGGGATATGGATTAAAAACTTGGAATCTTGTGCAATTTTATTTGCAACGGCATTGTTTGCATCACTTCTATTATTGAACGTAATGAACCATTTCTTCCTGCTGATACGTTCAATCAATGAGAATTTGACTCCCAGTTTAGACAATGCCACTTCAACATTTACCGGTGGTTTTGAAGAAATAATTCCACTATCTACTTCCTTAAGCGAGACTATAGCCTTATAAGGTCCAGGGTCTGATTTGATGTATTTAATTACTTTATTAGTATCAGTTATAGACACCGAAGTAATAGGTGAGTAGTATACAAAGGGGTACGTTCTGGGCCGGATTTTTTCCTCCACCAAAATCAACTAAAAAACATCAAAATCACACATAAAAGCAACAAAATTAAAAAAAACACCAGCGCTGGCGAGCATATACCGTCAGGTGATTTTCCTCACAGAGGTTTTTGCAAAAATTAATAACATTCAGGTCACTGGCACAGTGTTAATTCACTTGTAAACCTGCATTTTTTTTCATTCTTTTTAATTCAGGTCAAGCGACTGAAAGACGCCTGAAAGGCTTAGTTCAAGGGGCGCTAAGTCCAAAGGACGCACTTCATGTAAGTCAATCATTACGCTCACATTTTTTAAGTTCAGGCCCTCTCCTTCGAAAGTAAGTTTTAATTTATCAAATAGACCTATGTTATTTCCAAAACGAAAATACATTACATTCGCAGGTTTGATATAAGCAGGTAATTTATTTGCAACAAATCTAAATATCGGTCTTTCCACAAAATTTGAATATACACACATATCAAGGGCATCCTTCGGACTTAGTCTTTCAGATGCGACTCCCTTCCCGCTTTCACCTTTGAATACAGTTTCTTTACCCGACTCTATAACAGCATATTGTGGAATATCGAATATTTTACCAGGATGTGTTATTAATTTTACAGGACTATACACTCTTGTTTCATTATTATTCTTCTCAAATTTAAATTTGTTTATATCAAAAGCTAGCGGTATTTCTTCTATGAGATTTATTCTTTCTTCTTCTATAAGATTTTTTAAGTTTTGAATAGCAAATACACCCCGGATTAGTAAACCTAGATTAAATTTACCAGGTTCTTTTTTAATAAGAAAAAGTCCTTCATTTTCAGAATTTAACACTCTTGATTCTATTGCGTCAAATATTTTGTTCACTAATTTATCGTTTTTATCAAATTCAACACTAACAGAACTCACTTCTAAATCAATTTTATATTTTGGTACCCAGTTCTTTTTTTCTGTTTCTAGAATATTTTTTACTTTATATACGACATTCTTTTGAATATCTTTAGCTGAATTAAGACCTTGACCTAAATTAATAGTTATTGTATACTTTGTTAGTATCCTTCGGACATAGCCCTCCAGGCATCTTTCAGGCGCATCCTCTGAATTTAGTTCTTCTGGCACAAATAAAAATGTAATTTCAGATGATAAAGCGTCCGTTGGACTAAGCATCCCTTGGACTAAGCCTTTCAGGTGCCCTTCAGACACCTTTTTGGTGCTTAGACTTTCTCACACGTTATTATCTCCAGGAATATATATATCTACCAATCCTATTCCACCATACTTTATGTGTTTAAATTTATCGAAACTAAAAGATACCCCATCTTTTAAATTTCCTTTCAGTTTGTACAGCATTTATTAGCAATTATAAATTATAAATTTATGTATATCTAAAGATTTTAATTTAATTAATTTAAAATTAATTAAAAATATTGAACTATTATACCATTCTACTCATAACCATATCATAAGCTGTAGTCTTTTAGTTTACAAATACTACATAACAATTTAATCCCTTGAAAGATTTGGAAGAATCAGCAATTAAAATTTTTGGTAATTTCTCCACAGTGGAAATATTCTTTGGTTTATTCCTCAAATCAATATTAAAAAGCAATTATATTTTATAAAATTGTCAACCGTGTGAAACTGAGAAATCCTTCTATCAGGACCATATAATGCTTCATCGTACTCTGAACTTGAACGATACAACTCGTAATAATCTCCTTTTTCAATTTCATAATTTTGAGGTTCGGAAGGATGTCTTTCTTCTCCATATAATATTTGAATATTCTTAATATTAGCATGATCCCAATTTGTTGGATTCTCATTTTGGTCGTACAGAAATTTATCTTTTATAAAGAAAATAAATGCCCAGTTTGGTTCCTGAGTAAAAACAAAATCATTTAAGGGCATATGTAAAGTATTTAAATCAGGTAATCCTCGATATTCTACACACTGAAAGCATTTATATGTAAACGCATATTTACCAGCTAAACTAAAATGTTTCAATTCGTCTATCAAGTTTGTCATTGTAATTTCATCATATTCAATATACCAAACTTTTAAACGATAACTTTCTAAATTAATTTTTCCGCGAGATGTGGCTATTTCAGCGTCACTAAACGTAAACAATGAGTCACTCAAATCATCTTTTAAAGTCATTACAATGTGTATATCTACACCAAATATAGGCCCACTTATATCATCAAAGAAACCAGGAATTAAATCTCCCATATCAATCGTAGGATAAAACAAACCATCACCCTTAATCAAACCATATTTTTTCTCAGCGATAAAACCACTTGCTTGACCACTTCCTTCGCCTTCGTTTGAAATATTAGCGCGCTTTTTCAATGTACTAACATGACCAACGTTATAATTATTATCCAACTCAGTATTGAACATTGAAACTTTAATCAAACTCCACATGTACGCAAAATAATTGTTAACTAAAAAGCTAGTTGTACCTTCAGGATAAGCACTTCCATCTTCCTTTATAACTCGTATTTTTGGTAAATTTCTTGTTTTGTTAGGCATAAAACCATGTTTATCATTAAATTTTATATGAAAATCATATTCCTTGCCATGCCTTTTAATTTCAGGATAAATGTACTTGTATTGTAATTTCACAATTTTATCTTGATATTTTTCAAACAAAAAGTCTTGATATGAACAATGTTTTGATGCCATTTATAAGATTTATTTTTTGGGAGCTTTTATATACTGTGATTTCTTTGAATCACATTTGTAACAATTTGCTATCAAAATATGCGTTATATTTTACGTATGTAATCTCCATTTACCATTTTTATTTTCTTTATGCTCATGCATTGATTTTGTTTTTGTCTTACACTTTAGGCAATACATCAATGTCATTTACTTTCAGACGCGCCAGAAAGGTTTAGTCCGAAGTCCAAAGGATGCTTATAGTATAAAACATCCTTAATATCACCTATTCCGATTGTTTTTATTATATCTTTCTTTTAACTCCCAACAAGTAAAGAACTATTGTAGATAAGTAACCACAAATAGCTGGATCACTCTTCTTTTGTACTTTCTTTGTATTAATAATGAGTCTATTTCCCCTGAAATAATTTTTCAATTCTATAGGTGCATCTCCTCCCACAGAATCAAAATAATATATATGATTTTTATTTTTGAAATAGCAAACCCAATGAAAAGAAAAGATTAACAGTACCACACTCACTTTTTCTAATTTTCTTAGGTAATTCATTTAAATTTAAATAGACGTTTCTAAAATTAGGTATTTTAAGTTTTTTTACATATTGTTTTATATCATCGTCTGATAAAGCTTTTAATACTAAATTTTCAACTTATTTTTTAGATAGGCTGATAGGTTCTGCACCTTTATTATTTTCCATTTGTCTAAATACTTTATTTGCATTTCTAATGATGGAAATAGTCCATAATAATCAGTATTTGTTTTTTTAACTTTTTTTGGATCTAATTTAATTTTTTCACCTGTATCATAAAACCAAGCTTTCTTCAATTTTTGTTTTTGATAAGAGGATAGGTTTAATTCCATTTAATAACGATATTTAAAGTGATGGTTGATATTTTGGTGTGTTGAAAGTTTCTTCACGCGGGACATCGAAATTATAATGTACAAATGGCATTATTTTATCTGCCCGAATTTTATCTACATGGGTTAGTCCTTCGTCGCGTCCTTCGGATGCCTTATTATTTCTAATCTGTTCTTTTAATGTTTCATCCAGAAATTTGTTCTCTTTAACTGTTCTATATATATCCACACCCGAACTCATAAGATAATATAAACCAGCGAAAATCATTGGGAGAGTTGCTAACCAAGGAAAACCCCCTAAGTTCTCAATACACTTAGTCTTGCTTGACATCAATCCAGCTGTTTTATATGGATGATTTTGATCTTCATAATATTTTAAAATGTTCTTAGCTAATTGTGGATTCTTTTTATATATTTCCAATGCCTTTTTTAATAATGATAACAAATCTTTTTCACTCATGTATCCCATTCCTAATTTTGTTTTTAATTTCATGGCATTTGTAACAACCCACGCCCAAAATCTTTCCGACTTACTAGCATCTGGTGACAATACTCTCATCCAGCTGGTTCTTGTAAAGTTTTATCTGCTTTCTTTATTTCACTATAATCTACATTTGGGTTTGTATAATAAAAAAGATCGTGTTGTTTGCAATGTTCATCTAAAGGATTTATTCCTTTCCACCCCTTTTTTAATCTCTCCTCAACATTCGTAAAAGGTCCACAAGCATTATATACCAGTAAATGCATTTCTGGAACCTTTTCGGTTAGTTTATTTGAAAGTTTATTAATAAAACCACCCCCATTTTTACTTCCTTTTCTAATTTTTGACTCACCCATTTCTTCCCATAAATATCTCAAAATATATTCCCATTTTGTATATTTATTTGAAGCTGGTCCTTTGCTAGGATCATTATCTTTATAAATTGCATTAGTTTTATAAATTATATTCTTATACTTTTTTATAACATCTTCACCATAAATATCTTTGAAATTATATGATACCTTTTTTTCTGTTAATAATTTTATTAAAGGATTAGTAAGTTGAGTTACTATTTTTATATTATTATTTTTGAGATTATAACATATAATAACGACGACTCGCAGTGTGTGAAACGATATTTTATTACTTAACACCACTATTACAAAGAGACTCAAATATAAGTATTTAAAGAGATATCAATTAGTTATCGCAAGATATTCATACGACCGAAAACGCGAACGAACCACATAATAAACATTGTGTTCAAGACAACCAAAAAACACAGACAACACACGCAGTTACCATAGCAAGAGCAAACACACTCGTATTAAAGAACAAAAGAAAGAATTAATTATGAACATAGAAGATCGAGAAATAAATCTCAACAATTATCATCATAAAAAACAAGATTATCATTTTGTGTTACTCTTACAGTTTTATTCCCTATCATTAACCTATCATCATTGTCTCTGTCACGCCAGAATCCAAACTTTTCATCATAAAGATGGTTTTTATATTTATTCCATAAAAGAACCTCTTCTTCTCTAATTCTTGGTGACACTGGAAAAGTTGATTTTTTAGGTGAATGGCTCGAGCTAATAGATGGTACCGCGTCCAAAGGGGGCTCGAAGGTCTCTTCAAATACTTCATCACTATATCGTCAGTCTCTGTATAACCTTTAAGGGTTTTTAATATTTCTTCAAGTGTAGTATCTTGATAAGGTTGTACATCTGTGGCGTCCTTCGGACTTAGCGTCCCTTGGACTAAGGGTCACCGCACAAGCTTTTCCGTAATGCATTACGTTACGTTAAGTACTGATTCTAAACTTAAACTTGTACGTAATCTTAAACTTCAGTCAACGCACAGAGAAAATCGTAACGTAACAAAAGCATACTACGTTACGATTTTGTTTGTGCGTTGACTGAAGTTTAAGATTACGTACGAGTTTAGGTTTAGAATCAGTACTTAACGTAACGTAATGCATTACGGAAAAGCTTGTGCGGTGGCCCTAAGCGTCCTTCGGACTTAGCCTTTCGGGCGCCTTTCAGATGCCTTTCAGATGCTGATTTTAGACTCGAGTCTAGTTTATCAATCAATATGTTAATTTCTTTATTCGTTTCATCCAATCTACAAGTTATTGGTTTATTTTTTTCTTTTAAATCTATACTTCTTTTAATATTTAAATTTCTTGCATTTTGAAATGTTTTTCTTAATTCATTTTGCTTCTTTTCTATTTCAGCCAGTTCTTGTGGAGTTGTACCCATTATTTCATATGTACTTTTAAATGATCTATTTCCAAAATTAAACCCAGTTTTCATGTTAAAAATCGGAGATTTGCATTCAAGAACCGGAGGTTTGTTAAGTGGTTTTAACATCTTATGAGTACAGTCTGTATTTAACATCTTATGTGTACAGGCTGTATTTAACGGTTTTGTATTTGACGACGACGACGATGAAGCATTCGACAATTCTGAATCAGTATTTAACAGTTGTCCTTTGTCTGATACATTACGTAAATTTCTTCCCATTTATAATAATAATAATAATTCATTATTTTTTTTAAAGAAATATTTATCATTTTTTGTTTTATCAATTCCCAAAAATCCATGTGGTTCTGACCAAGCTTTTTTACAGAACTTACAAAACTCTTCATACGTTAATTCAGAAGCCAATTCTTCATGTATTTTTATGAGATTATCTCCAAACTCATTAAAAATAAACCATAGATTTGAATTTTTTCTAATTATAGGGTTTATTTTAGTGTATTTATGATATAATCCGAGAATACTAATATTTTTATGCCTTCCTTCACAATAATATCTTATTATTTTACTTTGATCTTTCAACATTCCATCATCAAAAATTATTAAACTATTCGATGCACATTCTTCTACTGGTAAAATTTTTTCCCAATTACCCTCAAATAAATAATCAATATCATATTTATCTTTTTCCAACTCTTTCTCTAATCCTACATAAGTAGGTTGGTCTATACAGGGTGATTCAAAACAACCTTCTGTCCTTACAATGCCATATACCTGACTCAATTCTAAGACGATTTTTCCTTTACCAAAATTTTTTCCGAGGCTTAGTTTTCAAATTATAAGCCAAAATAGTTAACGAATTACGGGCCGCGTACGCGAGGCAGGCAGGGACGGCGCAACTCACCGTCCGATGCTGGTGATTACGTGGGCGCTCGCTGTGATCAACTGTCTGCTACATGCGATGGGGTGTATGTGTGAGAGAGAATGTATACGCGTATACACATTCTCTCTCTCTCTCTCTCTCTGTCTTTCTCTTTTATACCCATTGCATGTAGCAAACAGCTGATCGCACACACGTATTTTCTCTCTCTCTCTGTCTTTCTCTTTTACATCCATTGCGTGTAGCAAACAGCTGATCGCACACACGCATTCTCTCTCTCTCTCTCTCTCTCTCTCTCTGTCTTTCTCTTTTACATCCATCGCATGTAGCAAACAGTTGATCGCAGCGAGCGCCCACGTAATCACCAGCATCGGACGGTGAGTTGCGCCGTCCCTGTCTGCCTCGCGTACGCGGCCCGTAATTCGTTAACTATTTTGGCTTATAATTTGAAAACTAAGCCTCGGAAAAAATTTTGGCAAAGGAAAAATCGTCTTAGAATTGAGTCAGGTATATGACATTGTAAGGACAGAAGGTTGTTTTGAATCACCCTGTAGATGGACTATAAACATATAATTGCCTATATGGTAGCCATTTGTTTGCGACAAAGTTAGTAGATAAAAATGTTTTTCCACTACCCGATTCACCTAGAATTATACCACGTACTACATCTGGAAAGAATCCACCACCTCTTTTATATTTATCTATAAAATTAATGTGTTTCATTTTTAGACGATGTTTGGATATTTATTAATAATAAATGGAAGAGTATTTTAAAAAACGAATGTATGTTTATCGAAAAAATTATAAGTATTTTTTCAAATGTAAGATCGGTATATCACTTAGTAAAGCAATATTTGCAGCATCAAGTTTATCAGGTATTGCTGTTACACCATTATTTGCAATAAGTGCCATATCTGTTATAATTGAAATATTAGAGATATTATGAATTCAAAACATCATTAAAATTAATAGATAGACTTGAAGAATATAAATTATCATTTAATTTTTATTGTGATTTATTACATTTATTTGAGGCTCAACAAATATCTGAAGAAGAAATTCATTTACGTGAAAAAGATTTTATTAAAAATTTGAAATACTTTCCACGTGAAAAGTACTTAAAACAAATAAAGATAAATGGTTATTCTTCAATAAAATAAATGACCGTTAGTAAAAACGATATTATTGATGAATTACACAAACCAGCAAGGAGAAATTATCCAAGAAGATCTACTATTACATTAGGAGTCGATGATCTTTGGCAGGCTGATCTTGTTGAAATGGATTCGGGTAACTTAAAGAGAATATCCAAAATTAATAAGGGATATAAATATTTATTAACAATTATTGATACTTCTTCCAAATTTGCTTGGGCAATTCCTGTTAAAAATAAAACTGGAGAAAGCGTATCCAAGGCAATGAGTATTTGTTTTAAAAACCTATCTCAAGGGCATCCTTCGGACTTAGCCTTTCTGGCGCTTGACCTGAACTCACAGCATAAACCACCAAAAAATCTACAAACTGATAATGGGAAAGAATTTTATAATAAAGATTTTCAAAAACTCATGATACAAAATGAAATTAATCATTATTCAACATATAGTGATAAAAAAGCTGCAATTGTTGAAAGATTTAATAGATCACTCAAAGAATTAATGTGGAAACAATTCAGTATACAAGGTAATCACTAGTGGGTTGATATATTACCAAATTTGCTGAATTTTTACAATAATAGAAAGCATAGAACTATAGGAATGACACCGTGTGAAGCGTCAAGCCGTCTTGACAAGCCCCAAAGGATCGCGTCTGAAAGACTAAGTCCGAAGGATGCGTCCTTTGGACTTAAAACTAGTAAACTGCCTGAAAAGGCGCCTGAAAGACACCTGCGATTCAAAGTTGGTGATTATGTAAGGATTAATAAATTAAAGCATATGTTTGAAAAAGGATATACGCCTAATTGGTCAACTGAAATATTTGTAATAAATAAAGTTTTTAAAAACATACCTCCATATTATCATATTAAAGATATGAAAGGTGAAGAGATTAAAGGAACTTTTTATGAACAAGAACTACAAAAAACTAAAATTCCATCTAACATCTATTTAGTTGAAAAAAAATTAAAAAGAAAAAGAAATAAAGTTTATGTTAAATGGCTAGGCTTTGATAATACACATAACCAATGGATAAATAAGAAGGATCTAATCACTTCTCTTAAACAGACTTAATAAAAAATTTCCCATAATAAATGGAAAGAAAATGTTCCACGTGTCAAATCAATAAACCACATTCTGATTTTGTTAAAGCAAAAAAATTAAAATATGGAATCAGTTACACGTGCTATGAATGTAAGAAACTTCGAAATGAAAAAATTACTTGTGATGTATGTTTAAAAGAAGTTCCAAAACGATGCATGACTAGACATTTTAAACTAGAATGGCATATAAAATTAGAGAAATTTATTAATAAAATGTTACGAGAAAATGATGAATTACATTCGCAATTTTCATAAATTTAAAACTCTAAAAAAATAAATATATTGATAAAAATTTTTCCCATAATAAATGGGCTCATTATTCAAACAATTTCCTTTTCATGAATTGCCAAACAATTATTGTGATGAAGAAGAGGAAGTCAAAGTTGTTAGAGCTAAAGGTGTGTGGAATGACATGGTTGTTGATTATACATTCTACTCGGATATAAATAGTTTTGATTTAAGTATATTTCTTGAACGAACTAAATCATACGTAAAAGATAAAATACGAACTGGGTTTAGAAAACATACAGCTGTAACAGTAAAATTAGTTGCAAAGGTGCAATATCATACATTGGATTTATGTGGTAATGTAATTGACTTACATACACATTATTTTCATAGTAATGTTGAGCATATTTTATCTCAGGATATGATTTCTGCTATAATCAATTTTATGCATAATGAAATTTTACATAAATTTGCAAACTTTAATGCAAAAAACACCAAGTTTACATTCGATAGAGTTATTCTACTTGATTTACAATCCGATAAATACACCCCTCTTCGAGGTGGAACTTATGTTAAATTACCCAATTATATTATAGCAAAAAGATGCTGCGTTAATGTTAACAATAGAAAAACTAATAAATTTAAATGCGAGAATCAAGAAAATCTTAGATACTTTGAGTATGCATTAGAGAGTATACTTAATCCTGCTGATGATCATGTATACAGACCTTACGAATATGATATATCGAGGTATTAAATGTTAAATATGAATTATCGTGTACAAATTATAAAAGAAAATACAAAAAAATATGAAGATTTTTTAAACATAGCTATAAATGTTTATCGAGTGGATGAGAATAATGATAAGTTTACTATTGGTCAAACTATTGTAAGTGATAATTATAAAGATAGAAAATGTATAAATCTTTTAATATACAAAGAGCATGTAGTTGGAATTAAAAATATGAGTGCTTTATTAAAAGGACAAATAATAAAAAAACACAGAAAGCGATACATATGTGAAAAATGCAACGATTCGTTTGAGAAAGAAGAAAAGTATAATGATCATGTTGCTCTGTGTATATATGAAAAACAAAAGATAAAAATGCCCACTAAATTAAATAGACAATATTTTTCCATAGGTGCAATAAGAGCAATATCATCCATATACAATTAGTTCTGATTTCGAAGCAACATTACAAAAGTCCCAGCTATGCCCATCAACCTGAAACGGAAAGTGTACGAATCCTGCGTACTACCGGTAACAACATATGGCCTGGAAACCACCGCATTTACGCAAAAAAGTGCCAGTAGACTAAGGACAAGCCAAAGAGCCATAGAAAGGGCAATGCTGGGGATCAGTCTCAGAGACAGAGTGCGCAACGTGGAGATCAGAGAACGCACTAGGATCATAGACATAATGGCGCGGATTGCAAGCCTGAAGTGGCAATGGGCAGGGCAGGACACGTTGCAAGACAGGACGGCGCGAGGTGGCCGAAAAGGATCGTCCAGTGGAGAACCCGGACAACAAGGCGGAGTGTAGGAAGACCGCAGTGGAGGTGGCTGGATGACATCAAGAGGATTGGGGGGAAAATTGGCTACAAACAGCATCAAACAGAGCGACATGGAAAGATTTGGAAAAGGCCTACATCCAGGAGTGGATGGGGACAGGCTGAGAAATGAATGAATGAATGAATTACAAAAGTCAATTATGAAGAATGTCGATGTCATTCATGAGCATAAGCCGAATAGTTTCTGCTTTGATACAATAGACAAAACACAATTAATAAATAATGGGAGTGTCGAACAGTTAATGAATGAATTTAATAATCTTATCGTTAAATATGCAAGAAGATATTATGAACTTAGAAAAGTAAAAAAACCAATAGCAATGACGAAAGAGGATATTGACAATTTCAGAAAAGCTAAAAAATGCCATATTTGTAATGATACATTTTCTGGCGAGGAAAGCAAAGTAAGAGATCATGATCACTATACAGGACGCTATCGAGGAGCAGCGCATAGCAATTGCAACTTAAAACTAAAATTACCAAATTTTGTACCAATATTGTTCCATAATTTGAAATACGATTCTAAATTATTTCTAAGATGGATTTTGAAACTGGAAGCTAAATACGAAGACGGGCAGAAAAATAAGAAAGCTTTAAATATAATGCCAAACACAAAAGAAAATTATGTTACAATTTCCATAAATAATGAAGTTGTTGATCAATATGAACAACAGTATGACACATCAATATGTAAAGAATGCAATAAAAAATATAAGAATGAAATTATTGAAACCTGTAAAGAATGCAATTCGAAAACCAACATTAAAAAGAAAGGAGATATTAATAATATACATATGGAGGTGAGATTCATAGATACATTTAGATTTATGGACAAAAGTCTAGATCAGTTAAAAACTTACTCGATGTAAACGATTGTTTTTGTTTACGCTGCAAAACTATTCAAGAAATAACAAATATGAAATTACTTCCTATAAACGAACATGATGTTGAATGAACTTAAAATGATTGCGAGATGCAAAAAGTGTAATGGAAATGTATTTAAACCTGTTGATTATTCTAAATTTAAAACTATGTTAAAGAGATTTAAAAAAGAAGATTTACATTTAGTTCTACAAAAGGGAATTTATATGTATGAATGGATGGACTCTTATGCTAAAATGTATGAGTTATATTTGCCTACCAAAGGAAAGAATGGTATTTAACTTTAAATGATGAAAATGTGAGTCCTTCTAAGCTTAAATTTGCGCATAAAGTATATAGACATTTTAAATGTAAAACTGTAAAAGAATATTATAATTTATACTTGAAATTAGATACTGTTTTATTACATGATGTTTTTGACAATTTCTGAGAAAAATGCTATAAAGAATATGGGCTTGACCCTGTATATTATATATCTGCTCCGCATTTTGCTAATGATGCTTCATTAAAATACACTGGACAAACAGAATTATTATCAAATATGAAAATGTACGAAACATATGAAGCTGGAATAAGAGGCGGAATATCTATGATTCCACACAGATATGCATTAGCTAATAATTGTTACTTTTATGATAATAAAATTGGAAAGACTGTAAAACTATCCAAAGAAAAAGCAATAGAAAAAGGTATATATAACAGTAAAAAACATGTTAGCTATATTTTATACTTAGATGCTAATAATCTATATGGGTATGCGCTTAGTCAACCCCTTCCTATAGGAGAATTTAAATATGAAGATGTAAATGATTTCATTCTTGAGACAAACCTTCGGTTCTTGAATGCGAAGCATTTGACAATTAAGAACTTGCCTTATTATGGAGAATATGGTTATACATTTTTCGTTGATTTGGATATCCCATTGGAATTACATGATAAATTTAAAAATTATCCAATGTTGCCCGAACATTATGTACCTAGTTATGATGAATTATCTAAATATCAAAAAGAATTGATATCTAAAGGAATTGGTAAAATACCAACTGGCACTAAACTTATGTGCACGTTAAAATCAAAGAATAATTATTTAATTGATTACCGAATGTTACAAGAATGTCTTAATCAAGGAATAATATTAAAAGATATAAAAAAAGTAATAACATTTAGGCAAAAAGTGTGGTTGAAACCTTACATTGACTTAAACACAAAACTTAGACAAGAAGCTAAAAACGGATTTGAAAAGGACTTTTTTAAACTCATAAATAATTCGGTATATGCAAAACAAATGGAGCAGGTAAGAAACAGATGTCAAGTGGACTTGTTTTATTCATATAAAAATTTTGCAAAGTGTAAAAATTATGAAGATAGACAAATAATAGATGATGATAAAGTGCTTGTGTATCGGAAAAAGAAAGAAATAATATTAAATAAACCTATATATGGTGGGTTTGTTGTTTTAGAATTATCAAAGTTATTGATGTATAAGTTTTATTATAATTTTTTAAAGAAGAATTATGGTGATAAAGCTATATTGTTAGGAACTGATACTGATTCATTTATTATTTATATGGAAACGGACGATCTTTACATGGATATAAAAAACAATATACAATACTTTGATACGAGTGATCATAAAATCGATTGGATGCCACAAGTAAATAAAAAAGTAATCGGTTTATTCAAAGATGAATATCTCGGAATACCCTTAAGAGAATGGGTTGGATTAAGGTCTAAAATGTATGCTTTTAGATACGATGAAACTGAAACAAAGTTTTGTAAAAGATCTAAAAAGTTTATAACAAAAATAAAAAAAAAGTATGTAAAGGAATAAAAAGATCAAATATAAAAAAAATGAAATTTGATATGTACAAAAACTGTTTGTTTGAAGGTAAAAACACAACTGAAACTGTATACACCCATACAGCACAGAACATTGCAATTACATTGCAGCAATGATACAATCTTGCAAGTTGCAATGTAATATTGTTGAGACATTACTGGAACATATAATTGTAATATTTCATGAGAATGTTACAGCCACATTCCAAAAACATTACAAGAAACAGTTTTCGATAATCGCTAATTCGTTCGTTTACCGCTATGCGGCGCACGTTGCGTTATCTATCTCGCATTTAAGTTTTAATCACGATGGTTATATCAGGTCTACCGGAAAGTTCTGTCCGTTTTTGGAATAAAACAAAATACAAATTTTTATTACCGTCAATAAACTTTATTAAATAATGTAATTGCCATTATTCGGAGAAGTATTGTCAGCAACTGGATAATTTAAATACAGCAGTCCAAGAAAAGAGACCGGCGATGTTCAATAGGAAGAACATCATACTGCATCATGATAATGCCAGGCCACATGCTGCTTTGGGGACTCGTCAAAAAATTGCAGAACTAGGCTGGGAAATTCTGTCACATCCACCATATTCCCCGGACTTAGCACCCTCCGACTATCACTTGTTTTTGTCTTTACAAAATTTTTTGAGGGGCAAAAAATTCAAAAATGAAGAAAATATCAAACAAGCACTGGTTCAATTTTTCGCATCAAAAGATAAAACATTTTTCGAAAATGGGATATACAAATTGCCCTCACGCTGGCAAGAAATCATTAATAATAATGGCAATTACATTATTTAATAAAGTTTATTGACGGTAATAAAAATTTGTATTTTGTTTTATTCCAAAAACGGACAGAACTTTCCGGTAGACCTAATATAAAGCTTGCAAAGAGCGACTAGTAAGATTAAAGGTATAATAACTATTTTGATCAGTATAATTTGTCTGATACGATCCCAACACAGGGAATTCATATATTGAACTGATCGTTTAGAAATCGGACAAATAAGACCGAAAAAATTAAAATTATTTGTTTATTGTCTACTTAAGATGTAAAATAGAGTTTGATATTTATATAAATAAAATTTTAACTTTTATGTATTAAATTATTTAATTATTATTAATTTTTTAAACTTGTAAATTATTTATAAAATAGCGATGTTAATTAGATAACAGAAAATTGTTTAATAGTTTCCATTTCTATATAAAACGAAAAATTTGATAATAATTTTTTAATATGCAAAATGCTTTAAATTTAATAGCTAAACTTTGAGAATATATAAAGACATCCAACAGAGACGAGAAAAAACTCATTGTAATTGCATAAATTTACAATCTTTTTTTCTTATCTCTCTTGAATGTCTTTATATATTCTCAAAGTTTATCTATCAAATTTGAAGCGTTCTGCATATTTGTAGCAACGCATTTCAATATTACAAATACATTGCACCGTAACATTACTGTAATCTTACATTGTAATATTTCTAAGGGCGGACATTTTAACATTGCCGCAAGCTTGCAATAACATTGCAGAAACATTTCGCAACTTCTATGCAATATTACAATGTTTCAATGCAAGATTTATGCAACGTCTCTGCAATCTTTCGGTGCTGTATGGGCAATATTACATCAAAAAAGTTGAAACTTTACACTGTTAAAACAAATAAAATAGCATTATCATCATACGATGATAAAGTATATTTAAATAATAATATAGAAACGTCTCCTTTTGGTTATAAATACCTCATGTGGAGGGATCGATATTTGGATTTATTGCAAATAAATTACCTGCTTATATCAAACTTACTTTCGAAGGAGAGGGCCTGAACTTAAAAAATGTGAGCGTAATGATTGACTTACATGAAGTGCGTCCTTCGGACTTAGCGCCCCTTGGATTAAGCCTTTCAGGCGTCTTTCAGTCGCTTGACCTGAATTAAAAAGAATGAAAAAAATGCAGGTTTACAAATGAATTAACACTGTGCCAGTGACCTAAATGTTATTAATTTTTGCAAAAAC
Source organism: Formica aquilonia x Formica polyctena (assembly GCA_907163055.1). NCBI lineage: Eukaryota > Metazoa > Arthropoda > Insecta > Hymenoptera > Formicidae > Formica > Formica aquilonia x Formica polyctena. The sequence goes on along the minus strand of CAJQTV010000236.1, from coordinate 32,629 downwards.
CTCTGTGAGGAAAATCACCTGACGGTATGTGCTCGCCAGCGCTGGTTTTTTTTTTGCATTTTGTTGCTTTTATGTGTGATTTTGATGTTTTTTAGTTGATTTTGGTGGAGGAAAAAAATCCGGCCCAGAACGTACCCCTTTGTATACTACTTAGGTGATCTATTTACCGAGGGCGGAATCCTTATTATTTTGTATTACTTTTGGATTATCAACTTTTGCAACTTTCTTAATAACGACATTGGATTTGTTGTTAATGGCGGCCCTTTTCTTAATACCTTCCATTGTGTTCCGTATCGGATTAGCTTCCTCTTGGAGGCTGTGATACAGTTCCGAGCTCATTAGTGAATCATTTGGAGTTAATGACTCACACTCCATATATTCCTTATCCGTTGTGACGTCGTTGAGCCATAATCCCTCGTCCGCCATGAGGCGACAGAGGTTAAAGTGCGCAACACCCGTATAATGTGCAGAATTTCTGCTACTGATAGATGAGAATGAAGTAATAACAATACCAACAAGCTCCTTTGCAGGTGAGCACACAGTACTGATTAATACAGCAAATAAACACTCGTTAAATCAGTCAAGATAATTAAAAAGGACGACGCGCCAAAAAGCCAAATCCATCCCAAGCGGGACAATGGCTAGACAAATGGGTAGTGCCATCTATATTCTTGAAAAAGCATCTAAAGCAGTGCTCGGATTTAGTTGCACATTTCGGCCCGATTCCGTGGCTCACGCTTATTGCCCCTCACTCACCGCTTATACGTTAGCGACGAGTCGCCAGATACGCGTAACTAAGGAGCGCGACGCTTTGTCTCAGGAGCGTCCGTATATAAGAATGTCCAAATATAATAGTAAGACAATACTTTTCTAAATGCACTGCAAAAATTCTCAAAATTAAAAGTTTTTCTTCAATATTTTATATTTCATTGATATAAAATATTGAAGAAAAACTCTTATTTATAGAAAAGTATTGTCTTATTATTATATTTGGGCATTCTTATATACGGACGCTCCTGAGACAAAGCATCGCGCTCCTTAGTTACGCGTATCTGGCGACTCGTCGCTAACGCACGAGCGATGAGTGGGGGGCAATAGGCGTGAGCCACGGAATCGGGCCGAAATGTGCAACTAAATCCGAGCACTGATCTAAAAAGTATATATAGAAGCGCGTGTTCTTCTCTCGTTCTCTTTTCCGGCGTACTACCTTAGAGTACAGAAGTGTGCAATAAAGTATTTCTATAAAACGAATATTCGTCAGTTACTCAACCCTCTTAATATCCTGTTCTCATTTTACGTATTCCGCAACAGGTTATGGGCCCAGTCACTCTAATCGCGAAAATTGTTTAAAAAGGAGAATTTGTTGTGAGAGTCGTGTCGCGAAAACTTTTGTGTGTGTTACAAACCGAGACAGTGAAAAATGTCGGACGAGATGTCTGCCAGACACATCACGAAATTCGACGGTACAAACTTTCAAGCCTGGAAATTCCAGATGAACTCGATATTCATCGCGCATGGTATTCACGATATCGTGTCGGGTGCGCGAGTGATGCCGGAAGACGACACGACAGCCCTAGCAAAAACGTGGATCAAGGAAAACGCAAAAGCCATGTTTCTTATATCATCTTCGATCGAGTATAGTCAGTTAGACTGTGTGCTGATGTGCACAAAGCGAAAGAAATGTGGGACAAACTCAACAGTATACACGAACAAAAATCGGCCACAAACAATGTAATGTTAACGCAAAAATTTCATGCCTACAAAATGGCCGCGAGTGATTTGATAATGCAGCACATGGCCAGAATTCAGAATATGGCAAGACAACTAACGGACATTGGCGAATGGAGTCGTGTCGGATGTGGTCGTGATGGCAAAGATATTGGCAAACTTGCCATCGAAGTACAATGCTTTCCAAACTGCTTGGGACGTGGATCCTGTTAATCAGACGTGGATCCTGTTAATCAGACTGTTAATGAGCGTGGATCCTGTTAATCAGACGCTAGAAAACCTGCAAGAAAGACTTATGAAAGAAGAAAGTCGGCTAGCTGCAGATGACGACGCCACGAGTGCGTTTGCCGCCATGAGTCTTGGCGCAAACCGGAAGTCAACATTTAGTAACAAAAATGACGAAAGATCTAAAATTGACAAGAAAGAGATCGAATGTTACTACTGTAAGAAGAAGAGTCATTTCGCTCGTGAGTGCCGCAAGAAGAAGCGAAATCAAAAATCAGAAAAGACTGGAAACGAGTCACGTGATTGTGCCTTTGTTGCAACATCTTCGGCAAGTCTCGATCAACAGAGCGGGAAGAAAAGTCAAAACGTGCTGCCACCTATCGAAGAAATAAAGAAACTCTTGAATCGAGATGTTCGTGATGTCTGGTTCGCCGACAGCGGGGCTTCCCAGAATATGACCAACCGACGGGACTGTTTTAGTGAATTTCGCGTGTGTAGTGGCGAAATTGTTCTCGGCGATGACGGTATATGCGAAACGCAAGGTATCGGTACAATCATAATAAACAAGTTTGTAAACGGCGTATGGAGCGAATCGCGTATCGAGGACGTATTATATGTTCCTAAAATTCAGAAAAACCTTTTTTCGGTCGGCGTGTGTGCATCTAAAGGTTTCCAAATTTGTTTTGAAGAGAAAAGTGTCTCGATTGAACGCGATGGCAAAGTGTTTGCTCTTGGTACAATTCAACAGAACAGAATTTACCATATGTTCTTCGAAGTGAAGTCTGCTCGGGTCAAAGAAGAAGCCAACATATCCACGACAAATCTAAGAGTGTGGCATGAACGCCTTGGACATGTGAACAAACGTACGTTGCGTGAAATGACCGAAAAAGGTGTCGTCCAGGGAGTAAAACTAACGGATGCCAACGATTTCTTTTGTGGAGCCTGTCAAATCGGTAAATCACATCGACTTCCGTTCAAGAAATACGAAGATGTCAAAGCTACACAACCCGGTGAATTTATACACACCGATATGTGTGGACCATTCTCAATCGAATCGCTAAAAGGAAAAAGATTTTTGTAACTTTCAAGGACGACATGTCAAATTTCCGCCATGTCTATTTTTTGAAATACAAGTCAGACGTGTTAGAATGTTTCAAAGAATACAAGAGGATGATAGAAAACAAGTTTGGACGTCCCATGAAGGTGCTACGGTCGGACAATGATCGGGAATATTATAATAGTGACATGAAGCAATATTTGGCATCTCGAGGAATTCGTATGGAGAACACCGCGCCGTACACTCCCGAACAGAATGGGAGATCAGAACGTGACAATAGAACAATAGTGGAAAGCGCAAGAACAATGATTCACGCAAAGAATCTCCCATTGTCGTTGTGGGCAGAAGCAGTCAACACGGCAATATACGTGCTAAATAGAACGACGTCTAGCAGAAACTCAAATGCAACACCGTACGAAATCTGGGTTGGAAAGAAGCCAAGCTTGTCTCATCTCAGGATGTTCGAGTCCGAAGCCTACTTACACATCAATAAGCAATTCAGACAGAAATTTGATCCAAAAGCAAAGAAGGTACTGTTAGTAGGTTACCAAGGAGATTCGGCAAATTACCGGCTCTATGATCCAAAGACAAGGAGTGTTTCAGTATCAAGAGACGTCGTTTTCAATGAAAAAGCTCAAGGAGAAGAATTGTCGACAGGAGAGACTCGTGTGGACAAAATAACTTTCACCCAACAAGAATACGATTCAATCCAGGAAGAAGCAGGAGCTGGTGACAATCAGCAGCCAGCAATTGAACAGAGAAACCTCTGAAATCGAGGCACAATTCAAACATCTGCCAGATATGCTTGTATTGCTGAGTGCAATGTTCCAGTCACATATCAAGAAGCCGTTAACGGCCCAGACAGAGAAGAGTGGATAAAAGCAATCAAAGACGAGCTGGAAGCTCATGAGATAAATAAAACCTGGAACATTGTACCAAAAACTGAAGACAGAAAACTTATAGATTCAAAATGAGTTTTCAAAGTTTTACGAGACACATCTGGAAATATTTGTCGATATAGGGCACGATTGTATGCCAGAGGCTTTAAACAGCAACAAGGATTGGATTATGCAGAAACGTTTGCCCCAGTCCTTAAATACGACTCTCTGCGAGTTTTACTGGCCACGGTCACAGAGAAGGATTTAGAACTCGTGCAGTTCGACGTTAAAACGGCATTTCTCTACGGTGAGCTAAAAGAAGAAATATACATGGAAATTCCCGAGGGCCTTTTCATCGGTGAAGAAAAGAAGAAAGGAGTGATGTGCAAGTTAGTGAAGTCACTTTATGGTTTAAAGCAAGCGCCCAGATGTTAGAACCAAAAATTTACTGGTTACCTAAAACAGTTTAATTTAAAAGAATCCCAAGCTGACAAGCGTATTTTTCACAGTAGTGTTAGCGGAAGTGAAGTGTACCTGGCGCTCTTCGTAGATGACGGACTTGTTGCTGCATAGTCACGCGAGGCTCTTAACTCAGTAATTGAACTGTTTGAGAAGTCGTTTAATATTACCGTAAGCGATCCGAAAATTGTTGTCGGGCTACAAATAGAAAGAGATCGTATAAATAAAACGATGTTTCTGCATCAATAAGCATATGTTAAAAATATTATCGAGAAATTTAAAATGAGCGATGCTAAAGCTAAGAGTGCACCTGCAGATCCAAATACGATTCTAAGTCCGGTAGAATTAAGCGAAAACGGTTTGTGCCTTAAAAAGTGCCTTATCGAAAGGCAGTTGGCTCTCTTATGTTCCTATCAGTCGTATCGTGACCTGATATCGCATACGCGGTTAATGCTGTGAGTAGACATTTAAGTAAACATACCCATACAGCACAGCAAGATTACAGAAACATTGTGGCAATGTTTCATCGTAATATTGCAACATTGCATAAACGTTGTGAAATGTTGCTGCAAGATTGCTGCAAGCTTGCAGCAACGGTAAAATGTCTGCTTTCAGAAATATTACTATATAATATTGTAGCAATATTGCAGTAAAATATTATTGCAATATTGCTACAATATTATGCAATATTACTTTGAAAATGTGCCAATATACGGTCGGGCTGGATCTTTTATGCCTAATAATACTTTTTGTGTGAATTTATAAACATTTTTCGCATGTACATAAATTCACGCGAAAAATATTATTAGACACAAAAGATCCAGCCCGACTATATATTAGCACATTTTCTATTTATTTTATTGTTATTATAATAGTCATAATTCACTTAATATATAAATGTTACGTCCAGACTCAAATAAAGGAAAAGTCAGCGGGAGGGCGTAACCTACTTACCTCTAGACAAACGCTAGACGATGCGTCTCCTAGAGTCGAACGAACAGTTCAGAGCCCGAGATAGGTCAACGACCGAAAAGGTCGCTCTTACTTTATCGAAAGGGCCGTTGGCTCGGTGGTTCCTTTTCTGGTAAAGGAACTGAATCCCTATTACCCGGGACGGGACCTTGTGCGATTTCGTGCAACAGGAAGGAGGTCGGGTTAATAAATTGCTCGAATTTTAAAATCTAACTTTACATTTATTCAAAGAAATAAAACTAATAATTTTAAAAGATACAATTTAATAATGAATCATCTGATTCATTTTTATAGACTGTTATTGTAAAATAACTTGCTTAAGATCTAATATGTTTGTGTGTAAATGTGTGTGTGGATGAAATTTGTGTTCTCGCGGGTGTTACAATGAATACGGAGGACGTCAACCGGAATTAAGCGGGGAAACTAAAATTTAAGCTCCGTTTGGTAATTTACAATAATATGTTTAGAAAAATTATTTACAATAAATGTGTGAGGGTTGGACGGTAGAGGGAGAGAAGAGAGGGAAAAAAGAAAAAGGGGGGAAGGAATATTAAAGGTCTTGGAATTGCACGGGGAGGGGGAAGGGAACTTCATCCAAAAAACCTCAATGGGGACGGCTAATGGAAAAGGGCAACCCGGGCCAAAAAATGGAATTATGGAACCGGGCGGACTGGTATGGTCCACTATATCTGGACCGACACAGTAATCCTCGTCTGTAAGAGGGACAGGATAAGGGGGAAATTGATTTAGGAGATACCTGTACCAGGCTTCCCTGTCCTGGTCTTCGAAAAGGGACCCCAACTCTCCTTCGGGATCGGAAGATTCCGGTTTAAAATCTTCCGGTTCTTTTTTGAGGTCCGGTAACTCCTCTACGAAGTCCTGCAGGGCTTCTTCGAAAACGCGCGACTCTTCTGAGAGATCGGGCGTTTCGAGGTCTGAAGGGGGAGGGGGGTGGGAATTCTCGAGGGTTGAGGTTCGAGAGCAGGTGAGCGAGAACGCTCGGAGGAGGAGACGGGAAGATAAGAAGGAGGTAAAAAATCAACAAGAGAACTGGGGGGACAGTCTGAAGGGGGAGGGGGAGTGGGAATTTTTGAGGGTTGAGGTTCGAGAGCAGGTGAGTGGGAATGCTCGGGGGAATAAGAAGGAAGTGGATAATCAAAGGAAGAACTAGGGGGACAAGGGTGTGTATCTCGTGTTGGTGTATTGTTTAACCGCTGGATTCTTAATTTAAATGTTCGCTCGTCTAAATTTAGTTTCTTAAAATCAATAATAAAATTAGGATCCGCGGACGCCCGAGCCAATAGTTTCCGGATCTTTTTATTTTCCCGGTTGCGGATGTGTTTCGCCCAGCACTTAGAGCGCTTCGCCGGGATTGTTTCCACTAGGAAACACACGCAAGAGTTAACAGAGATATTGATATTTAGTTAAAAGAAACAGTTTGATAATGATAAAGAAAAATGGAGAAAGCTCTTAAGGATCTCAATATATCTATATATATATATATATATATATATATATATATATATATATATATATATATTGAGAAAGAAGAAAAATAGAACGATTCGGAGGGAATTGTTCTAGAAGTAGAGGGAGAAGATTTTCCTTCAGAGCCTGGCAGCTAAGTATGAATGCCAATCATGATATTACACCAGGATCCTGGCTAATCACGCCTAGGGACCCGTGAAAGGGGAAGGATTGCTTAAGTCTAACAATAAGCATGAATGCCAATCTTGACAGTGTTCAAGATCCTGGCTAATCAAGCTTACGGACTCGCAAGGGAGAGAGGATTGCTCGAGTCTAACAATAAGGATGAATGCCAATCTTGACAGTGTCCAAGATCCTGGCTAATCAAGCTTACGGACTCGCAAAGGAGAGAAGATTGCTCGAGTCTAACAATAAGGATGAATGCCAATCTTGACAGTGTTCAAGATCCTGGCTAATCAAGTTTATGGACTCGCAAAGGAGAAGGTTCAAAGAAGAGGAAATATAAAATATTTAATAACCAGAATTTAATTTAATAATAATACTAATAAACGTGTGTGCTTGGATATTACTTGAAAATTTGAATTTAATAACAAACTGTTTCTTTTAAGAGGAAGGAAAAAATAAAGTAAGAGAAAGGTAGAAAACAAAAAAAAAAAGATTGAAATTTTTTGGTAGACTCACTACTTGTTGTGTGCGAAGGTGATGAATTTAAAAATTTCGCTGGATAAGCGAGCTAAGGTCTATCTCGTGGACTCGGCTGTGCGGAAGGGGTGGCTCGGAGATCGCTCGGTTTCGGTGGTGTTCGTTCGATCCACTCAAGGGCACACCACTTGTCACTTGCCCGCACGAATTTTGTAAAATTTCAACTTGTATAGCGTGAAACTCCTTGCACTAGCACAATCGCAGAGAGAACTTGTGAGAATCGATAAACTTTTGGAGACTTAATAAATCAGCGCTGACTGTAGACAGACTCGGTGCGACGGTTCGAGTCGAGAGCCGAAGATGAATTGAATTTTCTGAGGGAGGATTTCGCGTAAGTCGAATCTTGGCGTCTCTTCGCATACCCTCTCCATTAGGCAAGCAATATTCTTTTTTAACGAATCAATCTTTAAAATGGTGCCCCTCTCATGAGTTGAGGGCGTCTCCCTTCCAAAAAAAGGTCCAAGAGTTTGCGCCTATTGGTGTAGACTTTTGTTTTTAAAAATTAAGTCTCCCACTGGAGAGTCCGCCATGATCGGCCAAGCTGACAGTTTTATTGTTCACTTGAGTTTTATCTTAAACAGATAACGTGCAAGGGTGGTCTAGCAGGCGAGCACGTAGTGTCGAATGTCGCGAGTTTCAGTCACGGATCATAGTTACATCAATAAAATAACACTCTAGTTCTTAGAAGGGCCTTTATTCGAGACTCTTCCCGTAACGCTTTTTCACTAGAGGACTTCCAAGAAAAAATATTATCTGATATATTTATTAGTCTCTTGCATGCGCACTGTTTAGATTTCGAGCCTTCTCACGGTTCGAGTATCTTTTAATTGTTGTTTAAAATTCTTGGTCTTCTAGAGGATCTTTGTTCGAATTTATCACGCATGGTTTAGGTTTTTGAAATATTAGTCTCGCCTGCTAGATATTCCTTTAGTTTATTGTTTATAGTGCAAAGAGTTCCAGAGCGTAGGCGTTTAATATTACGTGAAAGAAAAGAATCGTGGAGTTCACCGGACGTAACACCCCCCACTTATGTTGGGGATGCAACATTTGCAAAAAATTTTTCTTCTCGATTCTTTTCTTTCTGATTTACATATTTGGAGAGATCGCATTCAATTGCGGCAATTAAATGCGATCCTTTGATTCTTACAAAATATTAAAATCTTACAAGGCTAAAATATTAATTCTTCTCTTATTTTTAAGAAGAAGGAAAGAGAAGGCGACCTCCAAAACCCCTTCCTTCGTTCTTTCGTTCTTCTTGTACATAAAAAAATTTTTTTTTTTTTTTTTTTTGAAGGGGAAAAAGGTAATATACTTGGTGTCTAAATTATTTAGAGATATACTTAATATTATACTTAGAGATATACTTAGTAACTAGTTTATTTAGAAATACATACTTGTGGATTATAAATTGTTTATCAACGCAAATGAAAAAAATAGGTTTATTTAATGTATATATAAATGTATTCGCTAGTAATGCATATAATCGATATTAATGAGGGCCGAACGAGTTTCTCCCCCTTTTTTTTAGAGCCTATTTTCCTTCTGGTTTATAAAATGTAAAGAATAAAGAGTAAACTTGTTTGAGTGACCATCGGCTCAAGAGGAAAAACAAGGAGTTTTTTTTCTTATTCTTCAATTCAGCAATTGAGAACGACTGCTCCCCATCCGTCGTCTAAATAGATCTTATCGGTGTGTAGGTATTCTTCGATGCAGGCATTGCATTTGTGTGCAGGTCTGACTCTTACTGTGCGTTCGTGGCAGAACGTACATCTGGTTTGATTGTCGGCCGAATTTTTATGAACTAAGTTGCGGTGGCACAAGAACATACGAAATTTTCAGTTCGTCTGATATCCGGTCATAACATGAGTTGCAGATTTGATAATTATTGGTCATATTCTGATAAAGCTGATTTAATGCAATGACACAGCTGAGCTCTATTAAATATCCATAAATTTCGGGATGGTCTTGCAGTCTCACACCGTCGAGTGCTTCGCGGTATTCTTCTTTTCGAGTTTTAGGGGGTCCGCATGAGGCGAGGGTACACTGACAATTTTTCTTTATATATATGTAAATATAATTTTTTTCTTTTCTTTTTCTTTTCCCCCTGTTTTTTTTATGATTACGTAATTATGCAATAAGATAAAAAGGAAAATGGTTCTCATTATAACATTTCCTCATTATAACTAGTACTTATTCTGATAGATAATGTTAATAATACAAGGGTGCCATTAAGATATATAAAATATAAACAATTCTTTTATAAGGGGCATTAGTTTACTTACATGTTAAGCCTATGTATCTTAAGTGTTATAGGTGAGGTGTAATTATGTTAAGTAAATTAATATTACAATACATATATATATATATATATATATATATATATATATATATAAAGATACAAACAAATTATATTCTATACAATATATATATAATATATATATATATATATATTTATATAACTTAAAAATTTATATATATATATATATATATATATATATATATATTTATATATATATATATATATATATATATATGTGTGTGTGTGTGTGAAAAAAAATAGGAATATGTATGAGTGTTCATATATATATATGTCTAATAGTAATATATAATGAAAGATTTTTTGAATAACTTAATATTATAATATGCATATATGTGTACAAAGAGAAAGCGAAAGAGAAATATAAGTGAGTGTTCTTATAGTAATATAACAATAATATGTGATGAGAGATTTTTTTGTAACTTAAAATTATAATATACGTGTGTAGAAAGAGAATAAGAAAGATGAATATAAATGAATATTCTTATATATATAATAGTATATATATAATATTAATATTTATTTTTGTTCATTGTCGGTTGGTCATTCATGTTTTGATGTAAGAGATTCGTAATCGATTAGGATGTACGATTCGACTATTTTTCTTTATTCTAATTTTTATATTGTTTTTGTTTAATATTTCTAATATTTCATGAGGCCCTGTATAATGATCTCCGAATTTGCCTGGTTTCGGCCCTTTTAATAGAAACACATGATCCCCAGGCTTGAAATTCTGAGGGTTGACCTTTTTGTCGTAATGCTCTTTTGACCTGCATTTTGCTTCTATAACGTTTTTACGAGCGTTCCCTTGAATGGCATGGAGTTGTGTGTTACAAGACTTATTAAATATTCATCGTAATTTGCCATTTTATCTTCCGGAGCTAAAAGCTCATTCGAAGGAATTCTAGCTATTTTTCCGAAAACTAATTCGTACGGTGTATGTTTTGTTGCTTCATGGACATTAGTGTTATAATTAAACATTGCGAGGCTGATCCATCGATCCCACTGTTTTTGTTCGTTCGCATATTGTTTTAAATATTCTCCTAATGCGTGATGTGATCTTTCTAAAGATCCATTTGATTGAGGATGGAAGGCTGTAGTGCGAAATTTACGAATTTTAAATATTTTAGCGAGTTTTCTCATTAAATCGCTAATGAAATTTCTTCCCTGATCTGTTAATATTGCCTTTGGTGATCCGAACACACAAATAAAACGGTCCACGAAAGCTTCTGCGATTGTTTCGGAGGTTTGATTTTGCAACGGTATTCCCATGCAAAATTTATTTAACTGATCTTGTAGTGTTAAGATGTGTTCATTCCCTCTCTCTGTTTTAGGCAATGGGCCTACAATGTCCATGGCTACTTTATCAAAAGATGATCCAGGTGTGTCTGTAATTATCATAGGTTGTTTGGTTTTAACTCGAACGAGTTTTTTCAGTTGGCACTGCAAACATTGCTGTATATATTTTTGAACATCGGATTTTAAGTTTTCCCAATAATAATTATGTTTTATTCTGTTATATGTTTTTGAAACCCCACGATGTCCCCCGGTTGGTAAACAGTGCGTTTCGCCGATTATAATGGATCGTAAATCTTTCGGCGGGTACTTAATTTGTCCATGGCAAACAATTATTTTGGTTGAGGCGTCCATGAATATTAGTTGTAGTTGTGATTTAATATTACTCCAGGGAACGTTATTAATAAATTCGGTTTTTGCTATACTGATTGTTTCTAGTTTCAAGTTCTCTATTATGTGTTGTTAATCTTTTAAAGTTTTTATGATGTGGCTGAGTGTTACCGTAGGGCCCTCCCGTTGAGCTTCACTAATGGGTAAGGTCATGTGATAATGACTTTTATATTTTATGGCTTTAGCTTCGCCTAAGACAAGAGATCCTAGGCTCGGGAGTTCGTTTCGTTCGAATAGTTTCTGCGAGCCAGAATCTAACGGTTTTCCTTGTGTATCAACAAAATATGCCACGTTATCTTTTCGTAAAAATAAAAGTTCGCGGGAATCTATAATGTTGTTTTTAATTAATCTATTTTGGATGATCATAGGTTTTGTTTTTCTTGCTTTTAAATTCCGATTAATAATGTTTTCCTCGTCTTCTTCCTCATCTTCCTTTTCACTATCAGAATTTTTGTCTGGCGGATCGTTTCTTTCTTCTATTTCGTCAATTTCTTCCTCGTTACTATGCAATTCATTAGGTATTTTATTTTGTTCAATATTTTGTTTTATTGTCTGACTTCTTGTTTGAATTTTATTTTGTTCAGGGTAATTATGAATTAAAGCCTTTTCAGTAATCGGTAAATAGTCTGGTTCATTTAATTCTACAGGTGTAAACGGAAAGGTATCCGTAGTATTATCGAATAAATGATTTTCCGGTGTTATTTCTTCGGTTTCTTCGTTATTCGAAAGATATAAATGAAAGTCGTCTTCTTCTTCTTCTTCTTCGTTGTCAGATTTTTCTAATAATTCGGCAATTAATTGTGCATCTTCGGGGTTGTTTGGATTTAGCAATTTTCGATCTTTTATTATTTTGCAATCAATTTCCTCCAGGTTTATAGGGTTTCTCGATAAAGCGTCTGCATTTACATTAGTTTTGCCGGCTTTGTATATTACATCGTAATCGTACTCTGATAATTTTAATCTCCAACGGAGTATTCGCATATTAGCATCTTGCGCGTTTTTAAACCACATTAATGGTTTATGATCTGTGACAAGTGTAAATCTTCTTCCATATAAATACGGTCGAAAATGTTTGACGCAATAAATTATGGCCAATGCTTTCTTTTCGTATGTATCGTATTTCAATTCATTGTCTGTGAGGGTTCTAGAGGCGTAAGCGATTGGTCGGTCTTTGTTTATCTCGCCTTTGGAAAGTATTCCTCCTACGGCTATTCTGGAAGCATCGGTGGTTAAAATAAATGATTTAGAAAAATCAGGATATTGCAATACTGGTTCTTCACATAATTTCTGCTTTAAAATTTCGAATGATTCTTCTTGTTCAGATGTCCACTCAAAACGATTATCGTTCTTTAATAAATTCGTTAGTGGTTTTGCTAATTTAGAGAAATTTGATATGAATCGTCGATAATATCCGGCAAGGCCTAAAAAATGTTTAATATTTTTCGGTGTTTTTGGTCTTGGAAAATGTCGTACTGCTTCTAATTTCTTTGGATCTGGTTTTACTCCGTCTCTGCCGATCACATGCCCTAGATATGTTACTTCGGTTTTTAAGAATTCACATTTATCAGGTTGTAATTTTAAATTAGCTGTACGAAGTCCCTCTATTAATGCGTTATATTTTCGTTCATGTTCTTCCAAGGAAGTAGCATAAATAACAATGTCATCCATGTAAACAAATAATTCCTCGCCTTGTAATCCCGTTAGTACTAAATCCATTAAGCGTTGAAAGGTTGCAGGCGCGTTTTTTAATCCGAAGGGCATTCGATCGAATTCGTAATGTCCGAATGGAGTAGTAAAAGCTGTTTTATGACTATCGGCAGGATCCATTTTTATTTGGTGAAATCCGGACGCAAGATCACATACTGAGAAATATTGCGCTCCTCCTAATTGATCTAATATGTCAATAATATTTGGCAAAGGATAAGCATCTCCGATAGTTTTATCGTTTAAAGCGCGGAAATCGAGGACCATTCTCCAACGTTTATTTCCTTTTGAATCTTCTTTCTTTGGCACAATCCATATAGGCGTATTGCATGGTGACTGCGAATGTTTTACTATATCTCCTTCTAGGAGTTCCTCTACCTGCTTATTTATTTCTTCCTTATGTATTTGCGGAAATCTGTATTGACGAATATTAATTGGATGGTCATCCGTAGTTGGTATTTGATGTTGTATTACATGAGTCGCGGTTAATTTTTCTCCGGGAATATGAAACCGATCTTGACTGTTTGTTATTAATTTTATTACGTTTTCTTGTTCTTTTTTATTCAAATGTTCTAATCGCAATAAATCTATAATTTGTGTAAATCTATCTTCTTTCGTTTCTTCGGATATTATTAAACAATTATGCAGATCAGAAATTGCGATATTATTTTGTTGCTCCTTTTTATTTTTCGATTTACGTTTTCGCATAAATTTATCTATAATTTCTTGAGATTTATGCAATAAAGCAGTTGAAATTTTCGAAGACGGTTTGTTTTTACATTTGATATTTCGATTATTTTCAATACCTAAATCTTTAATATTTAATTTATATTTTTGTGCCTTTTCAAGAAGGTCTCTTATTGTGACATGAGAGGATTTTTTATTATTATTATTATTTTCCAATGATAATCCAATTCTTGGAAACTTAATATCCATTAAGTATAAAAATTTTTCCCTTCTTCGGGATTATATTGTGTCAAATTGCGTAATGAGGTTTGGTAATTTCCCTCCTCGCAATCGACGGAGCTAGAATTTTCTGTCGAGGTTTGGAAACTTCCCTCCGAAATTCTAGAATTAATTTTTTCTGGAGAGGTTTGGTAACTTCCCCCTCCAATGGTTGGATTATTAAGTTTTTCAGAAGAGGTTTGGTAATTTCCCTCCTCACAATTAATGGAGCTAGAATTTTCTGTCGAGGTTTGGAAACTTCCTTCCGAAATTCTAGAATTAATTTCTTCTGGAGAAGTTTGGTAACTTCCTTCTCCATGGGTTTTAGAATTATTTAAATTTTTTATTTCGATTGGTTTTAATTTTCCTCTCGTTTTTGTTCTTTATTTTGTCTTTATTCATATTTTTATTCTCAATTTTATGTTCTTCTTGATTAAATATTTCGTCTTCGTTCTCGTAATTAATTTTTTCCATAGTAATAATATTTTGATAATCTTTATTTTTATTTTCGGTTTCTTTATGGATGAGGTCGTAACCACGTTCGTGATAATTTTTGATTTCGTCTTCATTTTTTATATTGACGTTGATTTTAGCCATTTCCTGTGCTTTTGATGTTTCCTGTCGGTTGTTAAATGGCTCGATGTTCAATTCTCCTCGATAATCCTCGAGTAATTTATTTAATGGTTTCAAATGTAAAGTTGGTACTCGAATTTCCATTTCCTCATCTAAGGTGCTTATAACGTTTAGATAAGCCTTTCCGGAAACGTTTTCCACTATAGTATCTCCCAAATTGTAACGATACGTTACCAGCCTCGCGAGCCGACCAGCCGCCCGCAATTCTGAGGCTCGGCGCCTATGGCGCCCCTAAACTTCCACACCCGTGTCTCGGCCTCACCGTGGGGCCGCCCCACCACGCGCCGACTCGCGTGAGTGGGAGGCCGGCCACCGGTATATAAGGCGCTCCGGCGAGCGTAGCGTTACCAGTTCCCGATCCCGATTCCTGTCACGTACAACTCTCCGGATCCTGAACCGATTCTCGCGTTACACCAGGCTACGGGCTTCCCGTAGTTAGGCCGGGCTTCCCGGTTGCCGGGACGGCGCATCCTGATACCCCGCGTTACACCAGGCTACGGGCTTCCCGTAGTTAGGTCGGGCTTCCCGGTTGCTGGGACGACGCATCCTGATACCTCGCGTTATACCAGGCTACGGGCTTCCCGTAGTTAGGCCGGGCTTCCCGGTTGCTGGAACGGCGCATCCTGATACCTCGCGTTATACCAGGCTACGGGCTTCCCGTAGTTAGGCCGGGCTTCCCGGTTGCTGGGACGGCGCCTCCTGTTAGTTGATAAGTCCGTACCGCGTTATACCGTAAGACCGTTTTGTATATACCGCGACAGTTTCTACCCTACGACGACTTTGGTCTCCATGTACCGTTCCGAATAACGACCGCGATCTGTTAGATGGTAATACCGCTTTGTATATATGCCGCGACCTGCTATATTGTAATACTGTTGTACATATACCGTAACCCGTAAGACCGCTCCGGTCTCCGCGTCCTGATAGATTCCAGTACCGCCTTGTATATACCGCGACCTGATTATACCGTAAGCCCGCACTGTATATACCGCGCATTATAATTGTAGAGCCGACTCCACCTGTACGCACGGCCTTCAGACTACACAAGCGCGCTAGCCCTTCTAAGGGTAGGCCGCAGAAAGTGCCGACGCCCCGTCCTTCTAAGGATAAGGTAGTCAGGCCGTTGGGATTACGATCGAAGGCCACGCGACACCCGTAGCATTTAAGATCTGTCTGTTCCGCTTAGAATAACCCCAGTTGCTTGCATGCGAACCTCGCGATTGCAGAACACGACCGCTTGAGCCACGCTCGCTTCCCGAGCTCCACGCGCGAAACGCTACACGCGGAAACTCTGTACGCGAATTTCTGTACGCACCGCTCTTGCATGTCGCATTGCGAACAACAACCGCTCACGCGAAACTCTGTACGCACCGCTCCCGCATGTTGCATTGTACTCGGTGTTAGATATTGAGAATCACTTGAATAAACATAATTGTTTAAATCGCTTATACCGAGGTAAAGCAAGTTGGAGTTTCCCCCTTCTCCCGAATCCTGGCACCGGCGAGCCTTGATCCGCGGTGTACGGGAAAGGTGAACCGTTACAAATAAATTCCATGCTTTAATTTTAATCTTGGTATATATCCCGTTTTTACTTCGGGGTTTCCTATTCTTACGTAGAATAATGATTCCGACCTTGGAGATACTGTAATGGTTTCTGGAGAAAAGAAGGGTATGTTTATTCCGGAGACATCCAGTTGTCCTTGTGCGTAATCTATTTTTGAAGATGTTTGCTTAAAGAAGTCGTTTCCTAATATACCAGATTGCGGAATCGGAAAGTCGTGAGATACTATGTGGAATGATACGGGTATTTGAAAAAGATTTAATGTGGTTTCCCCGAGAGTATACACTGGGTAATTATTTATCCCGTTTAATTTTAGTATATTTGTATAATTGATTTTTATATCCTCAGGTATAAGATGTTCTTTAATTATATTCGGACCAGATCCCGTATCGAGCATGAAAGTTATTTGAGTGGTTATTTCATTGATTTTTACCCGAACAGTAGGCACGCGACTATGTTTGTCGAGATTTACTGTTACGGGACGTATATCTATTGTTTCACACTCTACTTGACTTCTCGAGACGCAGGCGGGTGTGCCGTCGGCTCGGCCCCCCGTTGCACACCCGATGTCGAAGGAGCCGTATAGTTTTCCTGGTTAGTGTCTTTGCGTTTATTATTGCTATTGATACGCAACTGACAATTTTCAAGAAGATGACCGTTTTCCTTGCAGTATCGGCAAAATGATATATTCTGTGAATTTGATTGTTGATTTGTCTTTAGACGACATTCTTTAGCGGCATGCCCGAATCTGTCGCAAAACTGGCATGTAACTCTCGGTTTATTCTCGGAATTTCGCTCTTCGTTTTGCTTCTTCCAGCAATTCTTAGCTGAGTGTCCTGTTTTGTCGCACCATTGGCATGTTACAGGAGTTTTATTATTTACATCGGCACCATTGCTTTGCCGACATGTTTTTGCGCTATGGCCAGATTTTGAGCATATTTGACAAGCGATACTTTTCTCTTGTACTACGTTTATTGTCTGCCGAGATTGAGGATCGCGGAAGCGACACTTATCGGCACTATGACCGCGTTTTTTACAAATTTGGCATATTAAAATATCCGTTCCTAGTCCTGTTTTATTATAAATCTGCGAGGGAAGCTGTGTAAGCTTTCGGCAATTACTCGCTGCGTGACCTTCCTTTAAACAGATTTGACACGTTTCTCGCGTCCGATTAATGGTGTGAAGGTTACTTTTGCCTGAGTCTGTACTTGGTCCCTGTCGTAAATCTATCATCGCTCGGAGCTCTCTTTCTAACCTTAGGGCATCGGCGACGGTATCTTCTATGCCTAAATTCCTCGCGATTCTTTGCTCAATTTCAGGTTTTAAACCTCGTATGAAACATTTATTCATGTCCTTTTCCAGTGATGTTTTAATCTGTGGATCGACTGTATTCCCTTGATTTGAGCTCTTATATGCTTCTAGTATTTGTTTTCCGAGAATTTTAACGCGATTCGCGTAGGTAATGACATCTTCTTCATTCTTTTGATAAATGCATCCTAGTTCTCCATAAATTTGTTTTAGATACGATGTTAATTGCGTTATGTTATCAAAGTCTCGATCTTGTATAGTTCGACGCGCTTCCCCGACAATTTTGGTTCTTATAATTTTAGTGAGTTGCGATTCGGCTTCCTTGGGTAACATGGATTTTGCTTCCTCGCATCCCTCAATAAAATAAGTTAAAGAAGAATGGTTGCCATCGAAAAAGGGGACGGCTTCCACCGCGTATTTTAGAGTAGCGAAGGGATTTTGAGCCATTGTTTCAGTTTCGTCTGAATCGCTCTCTGTCCCTTTATACTTGTAATTCGTAATAATTTTATTACGAGCGTTAATTAATTTGGTATCTGTAATACGCTGCGAATCGTCGGAACTTGGCTCGGACGTCTCGGTCTCAAGAGTATTATCGAATAAACTTTCCTCTATTAATGTATTTTCTAATGAGATGTCTACTTGTTTGGATATGGTTTCACTGTCTTTTATCGGTGTGGATGTGTGTACTGTATTGGGTTTGGTTGTTTTTGATTTGGATGTAGATTTGAATTTATTTCCTTCTAGAGCGAGTTTATAAAGTTTTTCTATCTCTTCTTTATCGCTTCCTCCTCTAGTACTCCGACTCATTCCCGTTTTAGAAATCGCACATAACAATCCCGGACGAGCCCCCAAAATTTCTTATGTTACGTCCAGACTCAAATAAAGGAAGAGTCAGCGGGAGGGCGTAACCTACTTACCTCTAGACAAACGCTAGACGATGCGTCTCCTACAGTCGAACGAACAGATCAGGGCCCGAGATAGGTCAACGACCGGAAAGGTCGCTCTTACTTTATCGAAAGGGCCGTTGGCTCGGTGGTTCTTTTTCTGGTAAAGGAACTGAATCCCTATTACCCGGGACGGGACCTTGTGCGATTTCGTACAACAGGAAGGAGGTCGGGTTAATAAATTGCTCGAATTTTAAAATCTAACTTTACATTTATTCAAAGAAATAAAACTAATAATTTTAAAAGATACAATTTAATAATGAATCATCTGATTCATTTTTATAGACTGTTATTGTAAAATAACTTGCTTAAGATCTAATATGTTTGTGTGTAAATGTGTGTGTGGATGAAATTTGTGTTCTCGCGGGTGTTACAATGAATACGGAGGACGTCAACCGGAATTAAGCGGGGAAACTAAAATTTAAGCTCCGTTTGGTAATTTACAATAATATGTTTAGAAAAATTATTTACAATAAATGTGTGAGGGTTGGACGGTAGAGGGAGAGAAGAGAGGAAAAAAAGAAAAAGGGGGGAAGGAATATTAAAGGTCTTGGAATTGCACGGGGAGGGGGAAGGGAACTTCATCCAAAAAACCTCAATGGGGACGGCTAATGGAAAAGGGCAACCCGGGCCAAAAAATGGAATTATGGAACCGGGCGGACTGGTATGGTCCACTATATCTGGGCCGACACAGTAATCCTCGTCTGTAAGAGGGACAGGATAAGGGGGAAATTGATTTAGGAGATACCTGTACCAGGCTTCCCTGTCCTGGTCTTCGAAAAGGGACCCCAACTCTCCTTCGGGATCGGAAGATTCCGGTTTAAAATCTTCCGGTTTTTTTTTGAGGTCCGGTAACTCCTCTACGAAGTCCTGCAGGGCTTCTTCGAAAACGCGCGACTCTTCACTCAAAAAAGTGGTTTTGCAACTACAGCAAAAATTTTCTGGGTGCGCAAATTTAACTGAAGTACATAAATGATTAGCAAATACTGTGATATCGCATATGTTTCGCATTTAATCAATCTAAGTGACAAAGACAGAATTTATATCTGAACTGTTTGTGAAATTTAGAAAGAATGTTTTTCTGTGGCGCCTATCCATGTTAAGGCCAATCATACTTGTTATAAAGTTTGGCTATGGTACACAGAAAAGATTAGCGGCAAGAAACAAATAAATATATAATCCTCACATCTAGCATATTTGTATAACGCGCCCAATCTGTCTAGCTCTTTTAAACAATTTCTCGCGCTCAACTGTTATTACGCAGCATGCGAGTCTGTGCCGGTTCATTGTTCAGTGAGCAGCGAAATGCTGCATTAGAACGTGTTCTTAAAACGATCGCATTAAAAAGTATTCCTGTGAAGTTTGTGATACATTTTGTGTTCATTATGATCATGCCAGATAACGATGAGATGATCATCGTTATGACGATTCCTGATATTTTAAGGACATGGAATCTCGATCAATACGCATCGGCGTTTCAAAGTAAGTACGAAAATAAGTACCATAAAGTTTACTCATTAATAGTTACTGTAATCATATCAGATATCAATTACATGAATTTTTCTCAATTCATATTGAAATAAATTAGCTTTTACACATGTCATTATTCGTATTCAACAGGTTAGGTTAATAAAAAATGTTAATAAAAATTTGTTTTCTCTTCTCTATAATTTGTACATTAACAAATAATTATAAATCTTTCTCGAATATTATAAAGTCCATTTTCGGATGTAAATTTAGGAAATATAAGACATACAATGTGATATTTATTTATTGACGAAACGTGTTACGTAGAAGTTAACTATATATGACGATCAAACAAGTGTTTTTTATCACATATTTAAATGTTCATTTTGTAGGTAATTGCATAGAAGTTGATGAACTTCAAACTCTATTAGAACCTGAATGGAAGGATGTATTACATTCTCTCATTCCAGTCCCTGGTCATAGAATGAGATTTGTAAAAAATTTGAAAGAATTAATTAAGGAAGGCAAAAGTGAATCAATAGAGGTACGGCATCATTAGTTAGTATAGAGTTAACAACAACAATTATAAGAAATATTAAAGGCACCTAATCACTCTCACTGCAGATACATATATATTGAATAATGACGATAGATATGAAAAACGTCATACAATTTTTTTTTGTAAATCGAGTGGAATTAAATGAGCTTTTCACGCATGTCATTATCTGCGTTTAATATTAAAATATATGCAAAACTGTCTTCTTTCGATAAAAATATATATAATATTGAATTTACATGTCTTATATTTTCAGTAAAAATAAACCTTGTGACATTTGATAAAGATTTATAGCTGCTTGTCAATGTATGAATTGAAAAGAAAATTTTCCGTATATTTTATTAATCTGACCTATTGAATATGAATGATATGAATATGGCATACAAAAAAGTTAATTTATTACACACACACATTAGAATTTACATTAAATTTTTTAATATAAAATATATCTTTAACATAAAATCTCTATGTAATTAAAAGTTCTCTGACTTATCACTTTGCTCTTAATTTTTTTTGTCTTTTTTCAGAATAATAATAACGATCTTAAACAATCACGTGTTAATGATAGAAATGAGAATACTATTCCTTCTTCATCCAAATCAGTAAGGATTTTTAAATATTTATCTTAAACATTTATTTCACCAGAAATGTAACAAAAGTTTCTATTTTTGAACATTTACTTTATACAGGAAACTTCAAATTTATCATTAAAAAATATTCGGGAAACTTCAGAAAGTATTTCTTCAAAAAAGAGGAGTCGAGAGAGTAATGAACCTAATGTGATACGAGGTGAGGTAAGTTATCAATAATATGATGTTCTAGAACGTTCTTGCACACAATATTTATTGTGTATTTAAAAATTTGATTTACATTTTCCAAGAATTTTGAATCTTTCTTTTTAGCAACTTCGACTTCTTTTAAGTAAATCAGCTACGGGTAGATGTATATTGCAACTGGCAAAGCAAGGCCCTTGTTTGAAACAGGATAAGGATAGAAACAAATTAACCGAAATTATTATTGAAGATGAATTAAGCAAATCTGAAAAGTAAGCCTATTTGTAAACTTATTGATTTTATATTGATTTATTAGATATTTTAAATTGATCTTCCCACTATTATTTTTTTTAAGTTGCTTCAAGTTGTCTATTTTTCTTAGAATGTTTATATTTCTTTTTTCTCAGGATTTCAACTGCAGGCTTCGCTGAACTTGTAGATGCTATACAACATATATTTCCTGAAGAAGATAGTGTAAGATAGTATAAATCATAAGTAGACTTTGTTATTATCAAATATATAATAAGTTATACTTTTTTTTGTATATTTTGCATTTACGCTAATTTTATTTTGGCAGGATCTTTACTTCATTCCATACAAATATTCAAATGGAAGGAAACTTTTGGCTAAAGGCAAATTAATTACAAAATACTATTCTATTCGGAAGGAATTCAAAGCGCTTGGTATTATTACTCAAAACAAGGATCAATTAGACTCAGAGACTCAAGATTCTCAAGATGATTTAGAAGGTTAGTTATATGGTTTCTTTATTTGCATTTTTTTAGTCTGATAACGTAAAATGGATAATAGGTGTTTATTTTAAACTTTTCTTGTTTATATTTTTGTAATTTGTTCTATAATTTTGTTTTATTTAAGTAGATGATGGTCTACAAGGAAAGCTTAACTTTCTTGAAGAGAACATAGAGCCTTGGTCAACAATAGTAGAATATTGGACGGATACTTCTAAACTAAGAATTGCAAAATTACATGCCAAATCTCGAATTATAAACAGAATTAAAGGCAAAGATAATAACAAGGGAAATGCTAATGTTAAAGGCAAGTTTAAAAGCAGAACGGTTCCAGAAACCACACAAGTGAGACAAGAAAAGAAAGAAGTGGAAAATATTTCAACTTATATGAACAAATACCCCGCTCTCAAGGAAAAACTTGGATACACTTTGGTTCTTATATAATTTATTACTTACTGCTCTCCATTTTATCGCATGATAAATTCAATTTAAACATGGTATTTTTGTTTCAGTTTGAAATAGATTTTGATTTGCTGTATCCTGAACAAAAACTTAAGGCTTACAATTCTTATCAAGATTTTTGTGATCGAATTATACAAGCTCTCAAAAACGAAGAAAGTAAATGTGAGGCCGTAAAGGATAATTTGCTACTTTTAACAAGTGATGAGATTTCAGAAGGTAATATTAAGGACATGATTTTATTTTCATTAAAAACCACATTATTTTTTAGGATTTAAGATTAGCTTTTATACTATCAATAAAGTTTTCTTATCATTAACAGAGACAAAGAATTTAGTGGCACTATTGTCACTCTGTTATTTAGACACTGTTGTGACTGTTGCCCGTCAATCTGGCAATGGTCATACATGGAGGCCACCTCATACAGAAATTCAGGAAGGAGTAATTTCACTAATTGAGGTAAGTATTTTACAAAAGTGATGTTATATATATATTTTCTGTCTTTGAGCTAAACATTTTTGGAAAACCAACTTTTCCAAAAATGTTCAGATAAAAGACAAAAAATATTTTAATTTATTCTTGATTTTATTTCAATAGTATATTTCATTTTTAGAGTGTTGGAAAACTTCAAACATTTATGCAAGAAAGAAAGAAAAAGCTGATCAATTGGGGCATTACTATGCAGCCATATGTTCTTGTTTGTGGATCATCTATGGATGATATAGATGCCTGTTATGTAATTCTTGATACGGAGACACAATTTCTCGTTCAATCCCCAATAAGAGCTTTGGATCTGTGTTTCAAGATTATTCATGCAGCTCACCTAGAGTACTCTCCCGAGAGCTATCGTTTGTGGAGACTTATTCAGAAAGAACTTTATGAGTTAACAACTGAATTTGATGGATGGAAGTCTGATGCTCAACTTCCAAAATTATTTAAAAAAATTCCTCGTAAGTAGAATAAGAGACTTTTTGTGATTAGAAAACTTGATTGTTCTGTTTTTTTTTTCTATGAAACATACACACAAGCACATGTTCAAATTTTATTTATTTTTTGTTTATACTCTTATTTGTACGCAAATTTTTAGAAAGTAGTTACTGCGATCTTATATATTTTTAATTTAGTATTTAGAATTAATATTTACTTTAGTATTTAGAGGCATTATTGTTTGCGGATTCTACAGCGATTGAATTCTTAAGTTTACTTTATATATATATGTTGCTGTAATATCTCAAATTCAAAGAATTTCACTTTTATTTTTTATTATTCTTCATTAGTTGAATGACATCTATCAAAATGCCGTCCTGTTTTATATGTGCAATAAAGTTACATGGGATAAATCAATTACACAGGCACCTCAGACTAATTCATAAGCTTGATGATAACCGCTCTGTTTTCAAATGCATTGAAATTGGGTGCCACCAACGATGTTCTAACTGGAGTAGCTTTAGACGTCATTTAAATAAGTTTCATCATTCCTCTACTGATAATACTTCAAATATGGTGCCAGATTTTGCGAATGATGAAAGTGTTTATGATAGAGCATTTAACGATTCCAATGTTTTGCCTAGTGATCACGAGCTGAATAATTATGAATGCAATAATGATAGTTCCTCTTCATCTATTGATGATTCAATACAAGAAACTTCTTCCTGTGATAAATGTCCGCTCAATGAGACTTTTTTGAAAGATCAAATTAGGACTTGTGCTTCTATGCTAATAGCTAAACTATATAGTAAACCTGGTCGCCCCCGTAAAATGATTCAAGAATATGTAGAAGATATTACTGATTTTTTGTCCACTAGTCTCTCGTTGCTATCTGCGGATATTTTAACCATATTTCACAGTCAAAATGTTGATTCTAATATTATTGATGACATTTGTTGTAAACGTATTATCAAATCAATCAATGTATTAAAAAATCCATTTGAAGATTTAAAATCAGAATACTTAAGATTACAATTTTTGAAAAAATTAGGGTTTTATATTGCACCTGAAGACTATAAAATTGCTCCTGATATGTTCACCAAAAAAATTCATGGCAAAGTACTTGTTGAGGTTGATAATGTTAAAGTACAATTTGTACCTTTGAGGAAGATTCTAAAAGTTTTTCGAGAGCTACCGAATGTGTTCAATGTTATTAAAAATGTTTTAAGTAAAACTTCATGCGAGGATTTTTTTGCTGACTATATATATGGATCTCATTGGCAAAAGAAAAAAAATTTATTTGGTGAGAAGCTTGTGATTCCTCTTTTTGTATTTTATGATGACTTCGAAGTTGATAAGGAAATTGGATCTCACAGTGCTAAACTTGGTGCAGTCTATGTGAAAATAGCATGCCTTCCCTTAGAATTTCAAGGTTCTTTAGATAATATTTTCTTGGCTTTACTTTTCAACACATCTGATCGTATTAGTTATGGAAATAAGCGAACATTCAGGATTTTTATTAAAGAATTAAATTTTTTGTTCAACAATGGTATTGAAATTATTATAAATAATGTTGTTTACACAGTCTATTTTGTTATGGCTCTTCTAGTGGCTGATAATTTAGCTCTTCATTCAATGCTTGGTTTTGCAGAGGGGTTTATTGCAAATTTTCCATGTCGTATTTGCCATGCTCATAGATCTTTAATTCATTTCCAAACAGAGGAAGATTCAAGTTTACTCAGAAATAAATTACAACATGATATAGATTGCAAGATTGGTAATGTATCTTTAACTGGAGTCAGTGAAGAGTCTGTTTTAAATGAGATTGAAACTTTTGAAGTAACTGACAATCCAAGTGTTGACATTATGCATGACGTTTTTGAAGGTGTTTGTATTTACGATATGGGTCACATTCTTTATCACTTCATCTTTGTGAAGAATTACTTTACTGTCGAAACACTTAACTTCCGACTCATTATATTTGATTATGATAAAACTGTAACTAACAAACCTATTGAGTTCAAAGAAAAGGCTCTTCACAAAAAATCAGTGAAAATGACTGCCAGTGAGATGCGCACTTTTGTTCGTATCTTTGCTTTACTTATAGGTGATCTTGTTCCTGATAATGATCCCGTATGGAAGTTTTACTTAATTCTCCGTGATATTATTGAAATTATTTTGTGTAGGCAAATGCAGAAAGAGATCATTAAGATATTGAAGGAGAGAATTATTGAACATCATCGTTTATATGTTATTCTTTTCGATGATACATTGAAACCTAAACACCATCATATGGTTCATTATCCATCAATTTTGCCTCAGTCTGGTGCTCTTGTTAATTTAGCATGTGATCGGTTTGAAGCTAATCATCAGCCAGCTGTGCAAGACGCTAAAGCTACTCATTCTAGGAAAAATATTGCTTACACTTTAGCTTTAAAACAACAACTTCGATGTGCTTATCGATTCATGGCTCAAAAGGGATTTCATACTATATTAGAAGTAGGGCCTGAAAAAAATCCAGATTATTATAATTCATTATTTCTTCCAACAAGTTTTTCTAATGGCTTTATGCAACATACTTTTGTTATCTTTAAAGGAACTTTATATAAAAAGGGAATGTGCGTAGCAATAGGAGTAGATGATGATAATGGGCCTAAATTTGGTATTATTTCCTCTGTTTTAGTAAATCATAATGGCAATGTCTGTCTCGTGTGCAATGTCCTTTCATGTATAATGTACAATGAACATTTTCATGCTTATAATGTTACCAATACTGCCAAAGTAATATCAATTTTAGTTACTGATCTTTTAGATTATTTGCCTTTGTTGTTTTGTAAAGGCAATGATGGAAAACAATATGTTACATTGCATCATTTACTTTAGCAATTAAGGAATATATAAGAATATATAATAAAACATTCTCTCTCTTATATATTGTAAGAAGTTATATTTATAATTATAGTTGTAATATATTAGTTATAGTTATAATTGTAAATAAACTTTATTCTTTTTCATGAGATGATATTTTATCATTTTTCAATATTTTCCCTTATTCAAGAGAGTTCTATCCATAGACATAGAGACTGGCCATATAAACATAGATGCATTTTAAAGAAGAAAGTACATAGGCCAAGCTACTTATTTTTCTTTCTGTACACGAATGATGGGAGGCCAAATAATCATTATGAACGGAATCAGAAAGGTACAACCTATAGACGTAGTAATTTGACTTCTTATTATTCCTGAATACAAAGATATAGCTATGTTGGCCAACGCGCCTCTCTTTTTCTAAATTGAATACATTTGTTTAGCATTGCAGGTACGTTAAAAAGCTATACAGAGTGTCCGGAGTCAATCGCATCACCCGTCGTGTGCAGATAGAGCAGGTAAAATCAAAGAAAAAAGTCCTTAAACATATTGTGATTTTCGCAATAATTAATTTCTCAATAATTATTATGAAAATCGCAAAATAGTAAAGGACTTTTCTCCTCGGTTTTACCTGTTCTATCTGTACACGACAGGTGATGCGATTGACTTCGGACACCCTGTATAATTAATTTAGCTACAGCTACAAAAATAAGTTAGCTGTGACACCTAGAATATGTTGCTATATTATCTCGATGCAGCAGTTATAATTGGCAGTTATATTTCTCACAAAGATCGTTCTAGCTGTAGTATCAAAACTCATATTTATCCAATGCAGTGATTAACATATGGCAATGGGACCTAAATTTTCTAGAAGATATTATTAGGATGTTGCTGCTATAAATTCTATATGTAACAGACAATATTCTAACAGATACAAAAAATAGCGATAAATTTTTGTTGTGACACCTAGAAATCTAACTATATCAGCAAGACATTTTTTTGAGTGTTCTGAGAGATCGGGCGTTTCGAGGTCTGAAGGGGGAGGGGGAGTGGGAATTCTCGAGGGTTGAGGTTCGAGAGCAGGTGAGCGAGAACGCTCGGAGGAGGAGACGGGAAGATAAGAAGGAGGTAAAAAATCAACAGGAGAACTGGGGGGACAGTCTGAAGGGGGAGGGGGAGTGGGAATTTTTGAGGGTTGAGGTTCGAGAGCAGGTGAGTGGGAATGCTCGGGGGAAGAGACGGGGGAATAAGAAGGAAGTGGATAATCAAAGGAAGAACTAGGGGGACAAGGGTGTGTATCTCGTGTTGGTGTATTGTTTAACCGCTGGATTCTTAATTTAAATGTTTGCTCGTCTAAATTTAGTTTCTTAAAATCAATAATAAAATTAGGATCCGCGGACGCCCGAGCCAATAGTTTCCGGATCTTTCTATTTTCCCGGTTGCGGATGTGTTTCGCCCAGCACTTAGAGCGCTTCGCCGGGGTTGTTTCCACTAGGAAACACACGCAAGAGTTAACAGAGATATTGATATTTAGTTAAAAGAAACAGTTTGATAATGATAAAGAAAAATGGAGAAAGCTCTTAAGGATCTCAATATATCTCTATATATATATTGATAAAGAAGGGAAATAGAAAGATTCGGAGGAAATTGTTCTAAAAGTAGAGGGAGAAGATTTTCCTTCAGGGCCTGGCAGCTAAGTATGAATGCCAATCATGATATTACACCAGGATCCTGGCTAAACACGCCTAGGGACCCGTGAAAGGGGAAGGATTGCTTAAGTCTAACAATAAGCATGAATGCCAATCTTGACAGTGTTCAAGATCCTGGCTAATCAAGCTTACGGACTCACAAAGGAGAAAGGATTGCTCGAGTCTAACAATAAGGATGAATGCCAATCTTGACAGTGTTCAAGATCCTGGCTAATCAAGCTTACGGACTCGCAAGGGAGAAAGTATTGCTCGAGTCTAACAATAAGGATGAATGCCAATCTTGACAGTGTTCAAGATTCTGGCTAATCAAGCTTACGGACTCGCAACGGAGAAGGTTCAAAAAAGAGGAAATATAAAATATTTAATAACCAGAATTTAATTTAATAATAATACTAATAAACGTGTGTGCTTGGATATTACTTGAAAATTTGAATTTAATAACAAACTGTTTTTTTTAAGAGGAAGGAAAAAATAAAGTAAGAGAAAGGTAGAAAACAAAAAAAAAAGAATGAAATTCTTTGGTAGACTCACTACTTGTTGTGTGCGAAGGTGATGAATTTAAAAATTTTGCTGGATAAGCGAGCTAAGGTCTATCTCGTGGACTCGGCTGTGCGGAAAGGGTGGCTCGGAGATCGCTCGGTTCCGATGGTGTTCGTTCGGTCCACTCAAGGGCACACCACTTGTCACTTGCCCGCACGAATTTTGTAAAATTTCAACTTGTATAGCGTGAAACTCCTTGCACTAGCACAATCGCAGAGAGAACTTGTGAGAATCGATAAACTTTTGGAGACTTAATAAATCAGCGCGGACTGTAGACAGACTCGGTGCGACGGTTCGAGTCGAGAGCCGAAGATGAATTGAATTTTCTGAGGGAGGATTTCGCGTAAGTCGAATCTTGGCGTCTCTTCGCGTACCCTCTCCATTAGGCAAGCAATATTCTTTTTTAACGAATCAATCTTTAAAATGGTGCCCCTCTCATGAGTTGAGGGCGTCTCCCTTCCAAAAGAAGGTCCAAGAGTTTGCGCCTATTGGTGTAGGCTTTTGTTTTTAAAAATTAAGTCTCGCCCACTGGAGAGTCCGCCATGATCGGCCAAATTGACAGTTTTATTGTTCACTTGAGTTTTATCTTAAACAGATAACGCGCAAGGGTGGTCTAGCAGGCGAGCACGTAGTGTCGAATGTCGCGAGTTTCAGTCACGGATCATAGTTACATCAATAAGATAACACTCTAGTTCTTAGAAGGGCCTTTATTCGAGACTCTTCCCGTAACGCTTTTTCACTAGAGGACTTCCCAGAAAAAATATTATCTGATATTATCACTGTTTAGATTTCGAGCCTTCTCACGGTTCGAGTATCTTTTAATTGTTGTTTAAAATTCTTGGTCTTCTAGGGGACCTTTGTTCGAATATTTATCACGCATAGTTTAGGCTTTGAAATATTAGTCTCGCCTGCTAGATATTCCTTTAGTTTATTGTTTATAGTGCAAAGAGTTCCAGAGCGTAGGCGTTTAATATTACGTGAAAAAAAAGAATCGTGGAGTCCACCGGACGTAACATAAATATTATTTTGAGTTATACACAAGTCGGCATAATAGCTTTAACACACGAAATAAAACCATTCTAAAACGCATGAATCTCTTATAGAAAATCTTTTTATTTTAATCTTAAGGTTTAGAGAATATAATGGGGTATAGAGAATAAAAATTCATATATATATATATATATTATATTTATTATAAATATATTATATATTTTTCATTATAACATATAAATTTAAAAAAAATATATGTATATAGTTATTAACATTATAGCTATATATATATATATATATATATATATATATATATATATATAAACAAAAGAATCATATTTGTTTATTATAATATCACATACGCGGAAATACAAAAATACTAATTTATTTAAATATATATATATATATATGTATATATATATATATATATATATATATATATATATTATGCGCATTTTTTAGAAAATAAAATAAGAAACAAATATATTAAACTAATATAAACAAAATGAATGTAAATAATTATTGAGAACATGAAGAATATGAAAATAAATATAAAATTATTTTACGTTTTATCTTTGTTTTTCTAAATTTTCTTCCGTTTTTTCTCTCGTAATTCTCACATTTGCTTGGGCAAGCCACTTTGATGCGTATTCAGCAATGTCGCTATCTGTTATGTCTTTATGCGACATATGAACAGCTTCTGTAATATATAAAAGTATTATTCAATATATATTTTAAATATTAGTCAAAAGAAATATAACAAAATGTCTGAAAATTCCATATACAGCCATGGTATAAATACCAACTTGAACAAACGATCCCCTACCATTTTCCTAACAACCACATAAAATTTCGAGATATTAATAAAAAAGATTGGTAAACCAGAACACGTTATGGACACGATATGAGCTATAAGTGCGAGATCTCATTAAAAATCCAAAGGCGAAATAACACGATGCGAGCGATGCATAGATAATTATTTCTCGACGCATTAAGTGAGCATGTCGCTAAGAAACATTCTAAGCCATTTTCAATTAGATTGTGTCTAGAAAGCTCGTCTCATAGCATCGCGTCTTCTAGTTTGCTAATCTTTTTCATTAATATCTCGAAATTTTACGTGGTTGTTTGAAAAATAGTAAGGAAACTTTTGCTCAAGTTGATGTGTTCTATTTGTACATTCAGTTGTACTCAAAATTTTCAAACTTCATATATTCTCGTATTTTTGCCAGATCTTTTTAAATCGAATTAAATAAACATCGAATTATATTAAAAAATATTTACGTATGATAATTTTAGAAAGTCTTAAATCCTTAAAGCTTTGTTTACTTTTCCTACCAGCCCAACTGAAATGTTTGGCTACATTATCAGTAATTGTTTTTTTAAATATATTTCTTATCATTATACACGCACATAGTACTTCCACCAACGAGTTTTAAAAAATTTAGCTGAAAGAAATAGCCAACTTTTCAAATAAGAGCATATTAACAGTATAAAGTACATTAACAGTATAAGATATATCCGGTAATGTACGCTCATAATTTACATTGCGCTATCCTCATGAAAAGTTGAGTCAACAATCCTGTATCATTATTTCCCATGTTACTTAATAAAGTAATAATTGTTGATTAAAATCTAATCTACCAATGTCATGTTTAAAACAAGCTCATAAACAACTTGGTAATATGCGTGAGCACTTGGTGTTACATCTTTTGTACACTATCAGGAGCGTGGCTCACAGACGTGCATTTATCTAAAAAACGAAGCTGACTAAGAGAATTGTATAATCAACAATTATTATTTTATTTTACTTTATTATGCAGTGCGGAAAATAATGGTACAGGACTTTTGGATTCGACTTTATGATGCATTGTGTTATGTAAATAGTAGATACGAATTTGCGGACATTTTGTATATAACATACCACATCGTCCTGAAATTTTCATTCCTTCAATTGTTCTTCAAAAGACGTTAAGAGGATGCCGGAGCGACGGGCGAACTCCGACGGGTTAGCGCCCTCATCTAAACGTAACTAAAAGTGTCGGTATATTACCAACGCTTTATAGTTACATTACCGATATCATTATGTAGAGTAATTGTCAAGGATATGTGCATACTTTGGAAAGAGCAATAAAATACAAGCTTTTTGCATTGTGTTAAATATGTAGAGACAGAAAATATGTTGGATTTCTACTCTATTTCTGTTCTATCGTCTCGTAGAAGCAACGACTTTACACAGATATCTGTTTGTGTCGCGTACATACTTTGAATACAAATCTATAATATTGCTTATATTATCTCTTTTGATTTTATCATAATGTAGATATATACATATATACATCATATAGATGTAACATATATATATATATATATATATATATATATATATATATATATATATGTTACATCTATGTTATATGGCATATATATATATATATATATATATATATATATATATATATATATATATATATGATACATATACCCAGCAAACATCGAATATATCTGCTATATAACATAGATGTAACATGTGCACTTATTATGTACATGTTATATGTGTATAACAATCATATCTTGATTTGCTGGGTTACAATTTATACAGTACAGTTCGAGAAAATTGAACTAAAATATATTATATATGGATGTAAATATATTATACATATAATTTTGAATACGATGATAAATCTTTATCATCGACAGTATATCGGTATAATCGATATGATTGAGGACTAATGAGTAATATATAACCTTCTTCACTATAAATGTGAATGTTTATATATTCTTATGACATAAGTATGCATATATTAAAATTTACATTTATATAAATATTAATATAAATATTTATAAATGCAAACACATAAATTCTCTGTCCGCAAAACATCGCAACAAAATTTTATGATTGTTACAATATTTTGGATATTTATAATATAGAAAGGGCTCCTCCATCGCCCATTTTCGTGAGAACGCAACCAAAATATTTTATTTAT
>CAJQTV010000235.1:97500-159434 GCA_907163055.1 Formica aquilonia x Formica polyctena | reverse complement strand
CATTTTTGACGACATGTTATCGTCACAGAAATAACATCATTTAATCGTCTTTTTAAGGTTATTTACTGATCAATTAACTAATGTTGTTAAAATATGTCAATATTAAAGTTATCGTATTTATACAAGGAAAATAATAAATATTTTATGATACTTATAAAGTTCACATGTCTTTCTGTTCAAAACTCTTGAAAATACGGTATTATTATATAACAAAACTATGAAATATTGTTTAATATTAATAATTGAATTTGATGTGCATTTTTATCTATATCGAAAATTATTATTTATTTAATATTTCATGAAAAATGTTACTGCGCGCAACATTTCAGAACTATTCAAAAAGATAGTTCATACTTCAGCCGCTAATTCGTTTATTTCCAACTATGAGACGCGCGTTGCGCATTATCTCGCATTTGAGTTTCTGTCATGAAAGTTATATAAATCTTCGAGCAACTGGCAGGAGATTAAAAATGTATTTATTTCTATCAGTTTAATTTCTGATGCAATCCCAATATAGGGAATTCAGACATTAGACTGATAATTTTAAAAGTATGAATAAATGTCCGAAAAAGTTAAAATCATCCGTTTATATATATATATATATATATATATATATATATATATATATATATATATATAAAATATTTATTACACTTGTAATTCCATTAATATATTCTATAATAATTCTATGTTTATTATTCTATTTGATAAACAGATAAAAATCCAATGGATTTGTACAATTGAAAGAACTGAAAATTTGAGAAGTAGCCAAAGTTCACCAATTTTATACGTCATCTTATATTAGAGAAATGTCGTCATTTTATCGTCATAGATATGACGTCAACGGTCTGTGACTTAGGACCGTCATTCTAACGTCTCTTTTACGTCATTTCAAAAGTGAATTTGACGTAACCAGTGACTAAAAAATGACGTTATAATGACGACACTTTGCTACCTGGGTAGTTACGTGCCTGTAAGTGAGATTTGCCGAAAATTTTCATAACACGTCAAGGAAATTGAGGAACAACGCTTCTCGGCTCACAAAGCTAAGATGGAAGTGTACGCAAGTTTCCTTCGTTTGGAACGACTTAGTTACGTGCCTGTAAGTGAGATTTGCCGAAAATTTTCATAACACATCAAGGAAATTGAGGAACAACGCTTCTCGGCTCACAAAGCTAAGATGGAAATGTACGCAAGTTTCCTTCGTTGGGAACGACTTAGTTACGTGCCTGTAAGTGAGATTGGCCGAAAATTTTCATAACACATCAAGGAAATTGAGGAACAACGCTTCTCGGCGCACAGAGCTAAGATCGCTATCTACGCAAGTTTCCTTCGTTCGGAACGACTTAGTTACGTGCCTGTAAGTGAGATTTGCCGAAAATTTCTTCATAACACATCAAGGAAATTGAGGAACAACGCTTCTCGGCGCACAGAGCTAAGATCGCTATTTACGCAAGTTTCCTTCGTTCGGAACGACTTAGTTACGTGCCTGTGAGTGAGATTTGCCGAAAATTTTCATAACACATCAAGGAAATTGAGGAACAACGCTTCTCGGCTCACAAAGCTAAGATGGAAATGTACGCAAGTTTCCTTCGTTCGGAACGACTTAGTTACGTGCCTGTAAGTGAGATTTGCCGAAAATTTTCATAACACATCAAGGAAATTGAGGAACAACGCTTCTCGGCTCACATAGCTAAGATCGCTATGTACGCAAGTTTCGGAACGACTTAGTTACGTGCCGAAAGGAAATTGAGGAACAACGCTTCTCGGCTCACAAAGCTAAGATCGCTATGTACGCAAGTTTCCTTCGTTCGGAACGACTTAGTTACGTGCCTGTAAGTGAGATTTGCCGAAAATTTTCATAACACATCAAGGAAATTGAGGAACAACGCTTCTCGGCTCACAAGGCTAAGATCGCTATGTACGCAAGTTTCCTTCGTTCGGAACGACTTAGTTACGTGCCTGTAAGTGAGATTTGCCGAAAATTTTCATAACACATCAAGGAAATTGAGGAACAACGCTTCTCGGCTCACAAAGCTAAAATCGCTATGTACGCAAGTTTCCTTCGTTCGGAACGACTTAGTTACGTGCCTGTAAGTGAGATTTGCCGAAAATTTTCATAACACATCAAGGAAATAGAGGAACAACGCTTCTCGGCTTCTCGGCACAGAGCTAAGATCGCTATTTACGCAAGTTTCCTTCGTTCGGAACGACTTAGTTACGTGCCTGTAAGTGAGATATGCCGAAAATTTTCATAACACATCAAAAAAATTGAGGAACAACGCTTCTCGGCTCACAAAGCTAAGATCGCTATGTACGCAAGTTTCCTTCGTTCGGAACGACTTAGTTACGTGCCTGTAAGTGAGATTTGCCGAAAATTTTCATAACACATCAAGGAAATTGAGGAACAACGCTTCTCGGCTCACAAAGCTAAGATCGCTATGTACGCAAGTTTCCTTCGTTCGGAACGACTTAGTTACGTGCCTGTAAGTGAGATTTTGCCGAAAAAATTTTCATAACACATCAAGGAAATTGAGGAACAACGCTTCTCGGCTCACAGAGCTAAGATCGATATGTACGCAAGTTTCCTTCGTTCGGAACGACTTAGTTACGTGCCTGTAAGTGAGATTTGCCGAAAATTTTCATAACACATCAAGGAAATTGAGGAACAACGCTTCTCGGCTCACAGAGCTAAGATCGCTATGTACGCAAGTTTCCTTCGTTCGGAACGACTTAGTTACGTGCCTGTAAGTGAGATTTGCCGAAAATTTTCATAACACATCAAGGAAATTGAGGAACAACGCTTCTCGGCTCACAAAGCTAAGATCGCTATGTACGCAAGTTTCCTTCGTTCGGAACGACTTAGTTACGTGCCTGTAAGTGAGATTTGCCGAAAATTTTCATAACACATCAAGGAAATTGAGGAACAACGCTTCTCGGCTCACAGAGATAAGATCGCTATTTACGCAAGTTTCCTTCGTTCGGAACGACTTAGTTACGTGCCTGTAAGTGAGATTTGCCGAAAATTTTCATAACACATCAAGGAAATTGAGGAACAACGCTTCTCGGCTCACAGAGCTAAGTATCGCTATGTACGCAAGTTTTCTTCGTTCGGAACGACTTAGTTACGTGCCTGTAAGTGAGATTTGCCGAAAATTTTCATAACACATCAAGGAAATTAAGGAACAACGCTTCTCGGCTCACAAAGCTAAGATCGCTATGTACGCAAGTTTCCTTCGTTCGGAACGACTTAGTTACGTGCCTGTAAGTGAGATTTGCCGAAAATTTTCATAACACATCAAGGAAATTGAGGAACAACGCTTCTCGGCTCACAAAGCTAAGATCGCTATGTACGCAAGTTTCCTTCGTTTGGAACGACTTAGTTACGTGCCTGTAAGTGAGATTTGCCGAAAATTTTCATAACACATCAAGGAAATTGAGGAACAACGCTTCTCGGCTCACAGAGCTAAGATCGCTATGTACGCAAGTTTCCTTCGTTCGGAACGACTTAGTTACGTGCCTGTAAGTGAGATTTGCCGAAAATTTTCATAACACATCAAGGAAATTGAGGAACAACGCTTCTCGGCTCACAGAGATAAGATCGCTATGTACGCAAGTTTCCTTCGTTCGGAACGACTTAGTTACGTGCCTGTAAGTGAGATTTGCCGAAAATTTTCATAACACATCAAGGAAATTGAGGAACAACGCTTCTCGGCTCACAAAGCTAAGATCGAATTGTACGCAAGTTTCCTTCGTTCGGAACGACTTAGTTACGTGCCTGTAAGTGAGATTTGCCGAAAATTTTCAACACACAAGGAAATTAAGGAACAACGCTTCTCGGCTCACAGAGATAAGATCGCTTTGTACGCAAGTTTCCTTCGTTCGGAACGACTTAGTTACGTGCCTGTAAGTGAGATTTGCCAAAAATTTTCATAACACATCAAGGAAATTGAGGAACAACGCTTCTCGGCGCACAGAGCTAAGATCGCTATGTACGCAAGTTTCCTTCGTTCGGAACGACTTAGTTACGTGCCTGTAAGTGAGATTTGCCGAAAATTTTTATAACACATCAAGGAAATTGAGGAACAACGCTTCTCGGCTCACAAAGCTAAGATCGCTATGTACGCAAGTTTCCTTCGTTCGGAAGTTACGTGCCTGTAAGTTACATAACAGTTTGACCCTGTAAGTGAGATTTGCCGAAAATTTTCATAACACATCAAGGAAATTGAGGAACAACGCTTCTCGGCTCACAAAGCTAAGATGGAAGTGTACGCAAGTTTCCTTCGTTTGGAACGACTTAGTTACGTGCCTGTAAGTGAGATTTGCCGAAAATTTTCATAACACATCAAGGAAATTGAGGATCAACGCTTCTCGGCGCACAGAGCTAAGATCGCTATTTACGCAAGTTTCCTTCGTTCGGAACGACTTAGTTACGTCATTTAATCGTCTTTTTAAGGTTATTTACTGATCAATTAACTAATGTTGTTAAAATATGTCAATATTAAAGTTATCGTATTTATACAAGGAAAATAATAAATATTTTATGATACTTATAAAGTTTACATGTCTTTCTGTTCAAAACCTTTCAAAATACGGTATTATTATATTACAAAACTATGAAATATTGTTTAATATTAATAATTGAATTTGATGTGCATGTTTATCTATATCGAAAATTATTATTTATTTAATATTTCATGAAAAATGTTACTGCGCGCAACATTTCAGAACTATACAAAAAGATAGTTCATACTTCAGCCGCTAATTCGTTTATTTACCACTATGAGACGCGCGTTGCGCATTATCTCGCATTTGAGTTTCTGTCATGAAAGTTATATAAATCTTCGAGCAACTGGCAGGCGATTAAAAATGTATTTATTTCTATCAGTTTAATTTCTGATGCAATCCCATAACACCGCGATCCAAACAATCGATACTGGTCAATTACCCGCAGGCACCGACAGACCAGCGTAAGCGAACCGGACTCGCCATTATTACGGAGCGGTAAGTCCCGCGCCGAGGGACGACCCGCATCCCTACCGCGACACCGATCGATGTGCGAAATCAATATCACGCACATACGCGCCCACCGGCGCTACCGAAATTACCGCCCGCACGGCCTACGACCCGATAACTAGCGGCTCCTGCCGAATCCGCGCCGCGCGACTTATTATAGATAATCGATCGCGCGTTTGAGATACCGGAAAGCACTCCGAGTGACCGCGCTGCATTGCATGCACCGCCGTCCGCGCACAAAATACACACACACTGTATACAGCGATACATTTTCATGCGACTATACGTTGACATATCCATCTTTTATACATACACGCGCTCACACACATATCTTTTATACATTCACGCGCTCATACACATATCTTGTATACATCCACGCTCTCACACACATATCTGATACACTCACGCTCACTGTACGACCTACTCCTTAAAGTACAATAAATTATATTTTAACAACTACATATTCGCGTTCGTGTCTCGCTACCCTTTCACGAGCCCCGG
Source organism: Formica aquilonia x Formica polyctena (assembly GCA_907163055.1). NCBI lineage: Eukaryota > Metazoa > Arthropoda > Insecta > Hymenoptera > Formicidae > Formica > Formica aquilonia x Formica polyctena. The sequence continues at coordinate 153,917 of CAJQTV010000235.1, read as the reverse complement.
ATCTCGACCGAGCTGTCCTGTCTCCGCCTCGCGAAAGCGGAACGTTACAATATATATGTATGTATGTATGTATATAAAATCATATTTATTACATTTGTAATTCCATTAATATATTTTATAATAATTCTATGTTTATTATTCTATTTGATAAAGAGTTAAAAATCCGGTGAATTTGTACTATTGAAAGAACGGTAAATTTTGAGTAGCCAAAGGTTCACCAAATTTATACGTCATCTTATATTAGAGAAATGTCGTCATTTTATCGTCATAGATATGACGTCAACAGTCTGTGACTTAGGACCGTCATTCTAACGTCACTTTTACGTCGTTTCAAAGGTGAATTTGACATAACCAGTGACTAAAAACGACGTTATAATGACGACACTTTGCTATCTGAGTTCTGAGTAATACCCCGCAAGAATCAAGTGGCGGTCGGAGTTAGTTTAGGAGATATAACAAATTAAAGTTTCACAGTTTTAATGCTTTTTCTCGGGTATTATAAAGTAATATTAGGAAAAGTGAAGTTTGTGTACGTTGTATTTGTTGTAGGGTAGACATGAAAAAAGTATTTGTTTACATTTACGGGATAGGTACATGATCATAGATATTTTGTCAATAATCGATTTCACCTATTTCTCGCAGTTCGTTAACAACTTTTAATATGCGATTACATGAATTTCTGAGTCACGTCTTCAATTTTACTTTTAAAACTGAAAATAGATTTGGGTTAGGTTAGGTTATATTTTCCGGAAGTGGAGCTCCCCGGTAGGGGGGCGGAACCCACTGGTCCACGCATATACTTTACAACGCGAAGCGAGGTCTACCTCACAATTGTTGTGTGGATGGGAAAGTGTATGCGTGGATGCAATGGGTTCCGCCCCTCTACGGGGGGGCTCCACTTCCGGAAGATATAACCTAACCCAAACCTATTTCTTCTTATAATACGTAAAAAATAGCATTAAAACTGTGAAACTTTAATTTGTTATATCTCCTAAACCAATATCGACCGCCACTTGATTCTTGCGGAGAATTACTCAGAACACTCCCTCCTATCTAAGTGGCGATTAAATCGGTGAGGTGTGACCTTCCATGCATATTTACCTTATATTTAAATATAAATATAAACTTAATATTTTCACAAATTAAGAAACAAGATTTATCTTTGTTTTGATCGCGCGAAGAAGTTTTATGAAAATCAATTTATTTATTTTATTTGTCAGCAATAACAGAGACAGATCAGTATGTGTGTAAATGTAGTTACAAGCCTGAGGACGCGAATTCTATGCAATATTATTGGCAAACTTTGATCACTTATAACTCAAAAACTATTGTAGCCTCGATATTTTTGTATTAAGATTTTTAACTCTTTTTTGCCTCTAGAATACGCTATTAAAATATTGTACGTAGGTTGTGAAACACCTTGTATATACAATATATATACAGGGTGATATAAAATATAGTCAATGTTTTATTTCTAATAAATATTAGTATATTTAGCACATATAAGGGAAATCAATATGTCTAGTATATTTATGCGCGCGCGCGTGTGCGTGTGCGTGTGCGTGTGCGGGCGCGGATGCAGGCGCGTGTGTGTGCGCGCGCGCGCGTGGATTATGTATACTAAATATATTGATTTTCCCTATATGTGCTAAATTTATTAATATTTATTAGAAATAAAACACTGACTGTATTAAAAGAATAAGAGTTAGAATTTAGATATATAATAAAAAACACCTTAGTTAAGAACGCATCCAGATCAGCGATCTCGTAACCAAATCTACTGGGTAATCTAGGCTTGTACGAACGTTTGGTTCGTCTATGCCGGTGCTTCTCTCGTCCACTGGGTATTGATATCGACTCGTGAGATACTAGAGAAGGCTCAGATATGGCTCTCTTCACTTTCTCCTTCTCCTTTATATCTTTCATATCAACAAATTTCTTATTAAAGTGCTTTTCCAATGTAGTATCCAATCGTCTCTCGCCAATCGATTCTTTGCCGAAAGTCTTGAAAAAAAATATTTAGAAAAATTATTAGTAAAAAAAAGTAATTATTATATTCTAAAATAATAATAATCAAGACAACAAAAATGTGATAAACATTATAATAAATATTGTAATAACATTATAATAAATATCCAGCCAAATCGTAAATTTTTATTTAATAGACATTTAATAGAAGCGATACAATGTACTTGAAAAATAAGTGGATTATACTACTATTAAATACAAAGAACAATTTTGGTAATTATTTACTATAACGGACCCAGCTCCAATGACGTTGACCTTGACATATGTTGTCAAGGACATAATCCTGAGTCACTTTTCCTTATAACTTAATCGGCGGTCTCTTATAATTTTTAAGATATTTAAAGTTAAAGTTAGATTCGAAACGAAAATTTGGTTTGAGTTATATAACGTAACTTGAATCAAATTTTAGTTTTAAATCAGAATCCGCCCTCCCCCCCTACGGGGGGCTCCACTTCCGGAAGATATAACCTAACTCAAACCTATTTCTGAAAATTTGATTTGAGTTATACAACGTCCTGATGCGGATGGACCTCGTTTCTTGCGTGGAAATTACAAACTCATGTAAAAATTACGTTTTATTTCTCAAACTTTATTTGTTAATAACTTTTTAATAAACAATGACCGCCGATTAAGTTATAAGGAAAAGTTACTCAGGCTTATGTCCTTGACAACATATGTCAAGGTCAACGTCATTGGAGCTGGGTCCGTTATAGTAAATAATTACCACAATTTTTAGATATAAAATTTACTAAACTGCTAAATTTGTTAAAATTTGTCAAAATTCATTGTTAACTTTGCAAAAAGATAGGGTTTGTTAATTTCTTGAGATATTTATTTTAAGTATTTTAATATTAAAAAGAGAGAGAGAGAGAGAGAGAGAGAGAGAGAGAGAGAGAGAGAGAGGAAGAGATTCAATATATATTATATATTTTGTAAAAACTTAAAATTTAATTTTTTTTTGCGAAATACATAGTATTACATTATACAATATACATATACATGGATGTGGTTTTTTTTTAATTTATTCAATAGGAAAGAAATTCTTTTTCAGAAGGAATTATACACGTATAAATAGTATATATTTACAAAGCTTATACCATATTGAATTTTAACGAACACAATCACAACGTGTCTTATAATGCTTAATCTCTTCTTGTCAATCACTTAACGGATTTTAAAACACAATAATTTTAATAAGATATAATTTTATTTTTATAGATATAATTTTACAGAAGTTAAACTGTATTTTATAGGTATTTTATAGGTATAATTTTCATACAGAAGTTAAACTATACAAACTTTATAATCAATAATAATAATATAAATTGTGTAAGTGAATAAATATCAAAATATAGAAAGCAATAGAAAAAAATTTCTTTTACTAAATCTTGTCCTTAAAGTATTTAGTCCAAGAAAATAAAAAACCTTTATTATATAATTTATAAACAAAATTGTTACCTTATTTCTTTTCTTTGACTAATGCTTAACATTTCTATTTCAGGCTCTAACTCTGATGCTTTTAATTCAACCGTATATGTAATATTTATGATAGAATTCTCACAAGATATGTTTTGTTATATTAACATAAACAAGCAATTCATTGCTTAGCCATTTGTAAATGATCTAAAAATATTAATTACACATTAATTACATTTATATATAAAATATAAATATTCTCAAATTTCCAGAACCAAAAGTTATGGCGCTGCTAAACTGAACATATGCTAATTAACGTATTATTTACATTTTGAATTTTTGCAGCGCCAAGTTTTTCTCTAATTAAAAAGTTATTTTATACTGAAATTTGTTTTCTTAATAAAAAATTTCTTTCACTTAAATATGTTCCACTATTTTAATCACATTGCAATTTGATACAATTCTTAATATTAGAAATAATAATAAATTAATTTTTAACATAAATTTTTATTATTTGGCGCAATATTTTTATCATATATCACATTATTTTTGTAGAAAATTAAAACATCTATTTTGTGAAACAGTTTTTTAGTTTGGATGTGACAGTGTTTTTGTATTAAAATAATTAAAATAACACTATTTTGTATAAGAGTTCTTTTATAGTAAAAGGCGCTTATGCGCGTGCACCTGGCGCTTTTTTTTCACTTTTTTTTTAAAAAAGGTAATTTTTTAGCAGTTATATCATTCCTTTTTTTTTTTAATGTGTCATATACATGTTTTGCTACTATACACATGTTTACGAGCAGTCAGATAAAATTAATATATCTATTATATTTCCGAATTATAAAAAGCAAACCTTTTATTTCTTTGATTTCTATTGAACAATATCTATTCGTACATTCTTTTTTTAAAAAAATTATTATCATTAAAATTAAAATATATTATTATATGCTTGTGCTATGCTATAAATTGTTTGATTAATACGTCTTGTATCTTGATTATATATCAAAAGCGAAAGATGTAAAGAGAAATCCAGTGTATTCAAATGCATTTATCAAAGGATTGTCATCATATAGTTATTTGTCATGCATCATATGCAATTATAGGTAAGTAATATTGGTGAAACACAGTCTGTGTGTGCAATTAAGTCTTATAAATTTCTATTTATATTTTATTTCTATTTCTATCTATTTTTTTAAATAATTTATAAATTTTTATAATAAGTTTATAAATACATTTATTTTTCAATGGAACTAGAAAAATTTTTCAAACTGTTCAGATTTTGACAGAAGTCTGCGACAACATGTCTATTGTAAACCAATCCTTGTATCGATACTAAAAAGAACAAAATAATGAATAATATCAGTTTTAATATAAATTTCTTCTGTCAAATATATATACCAAATAGCATTCTGACAGATGGAAAAATACAATATAACAGATCTATTATATTCATTAACAATACTGAAACATGCTTCATCTATTTCAAGCAATGCATTCGCATCGAAACAAGAATTAATTACAATATGTTGATTTGCAATAAACATGATGCCACAGGCTTTGTCAAAATCTTATCAACAGCTTGAAAAATTCTTCTACTTCCACTGAAAAATAAATGTATATTTATCAATTATTCATAAGACATGCATTAACTTTACACAGACTGCATTTCACCAATTATAGTTACATATGATGCATGACGAATAACTATATTTATCTATTTTTTTTAATAATTTATAAATTTTTATAATAAATTTATAAATACATTTATTTTTCAATGGAACTAGAAAAATTTTTCAAGCTGTTAAGATTTTGATAAAGTCTGCGGCAACACGTCTATTGCAAACCAACATATTGCAACCAATCCTTGTCTCAATACTAAAAAGAACAAAATAATCAATAATATCAGTTTTAATAATAAATTTCTTCTGTCAAATATATATACCAAATAGCATTCCAACAGATAGAAAAATACAACATAACAAATCTATTATATTCATTAACAATACTAGAACATGCTTCATCTATTTCAAGCAATGCATTCGCATCGAAATAAGAATTAACTATAATATGTTGATTTGCAATAAACATGATGCCACAGACTTCGTCAAAATCTTATCAACAGCTTGAAAAATTCTTCTACTTCCACTGAAAAGTAAATGTATATTTATAAATTATTCATAAGACATGCATTAACTTTACACACAGACTGCATTTCACCAATGTTATTTATACTTATCTGTAGTCATATGATGCATGACAAATAACTATATGATGACACTCTTTTAACAAATGCATTCAAATATACTAGATTCTTGTGTACGTATAAGCGGTAACATCGAAGCGCCGTTAGCGCAATCTTTCGTCAAAGACGCCAACCGTACAAGAAATACATTGCCATTATTACATATGTGTTGTGTACGTGTATATATACGTGTAGCATAATACCACTATATTCTATGCATGTGTTGTATACATATATAGCGGTAAAGGGGACGACGACGACGATGATGATGATGATGGAGATGGTGACGTTTCTTACATGAAAATTTCCACATTTCGATTTTGCTTCGTAATATCTTTGCTTTATAGAACATGCAGAGCGAAAATAAAGACACTTTCCTTATATAAATCGAACCCAAGCTATCGATTAAGCTTATCAAGAATTCGATCGGTTCAGCCGTTATTCAGATCTGGTAATCTAAGGTACTCTCAACTATCCGACTCGCGTATAGATACCCGGGGTGCCTCGCTGTTACTACGCGCGGTCTTTGCTTCGCGTGACTTGGCGCGAGACACTACCGTGTCTCTTGATATATATATATATGATAAAGATATATACAGGGTGAGTCATTTTAATCAATACACGCAAATATCTCGTAAAGTAAGCAAGATGGAAAAAAATGTTTTATACAAAAGTTGTAGGGTTCAGAGGGGACACATGATGAAAATATGGACTTGACCTTGAGTGATCTTTTCAAGGCCAAGACAATGTGATCGATGTTTTCTTAAATGGAAACCCCCATTTTTTATTGCATATTCTTGTAGCTTATCTCGAGAACTTTTCAAAACACTATAATAAAGTATTCTCTCATTAAGAACTTTCTGAGTTATTTTATATTTTAATCTGACATATTTTGATATAAAAAATAAAATATCTCGTAAAATATTTAGTTTTCGATAATCTTACCGTAATACTTTTATGTACAGAATAATGAGACAAATCAATTAGTGTAAAGAAAAAACAAATAATTGTTTAAAAAAATACATTGTAAATAATTACATACTTTTTCTTAAAAACAATTATTTTTTTTATATTAATATATTGTAAATAATTACATATTTTTTCTTAAAAACAATTATTTTTTTTATACTAATTGATTTGTCTCATTATTCTGTACATAAAAGTATTACGGTAAGCCTATCGAAAACTAAATATTTTACGAGATATTTTATTTTTTATATCAAAATATGTCAGATTAAAATATAAAATAACTCAAAAAGTACTTAATGGAAAAATACTTCATTAGTGTTTTGAAAAACACTTCTCGAGATAAGCTACAAGAATATGCAATAAAAAATAAGGGTTCCATTTAAGAAAACATCAATCACATTGACTTGGCCTTAAAAAGGTCATTCAAGGTCAAGTCCATATTTTCATCATGTGTCTCCCTCTGAATCATACAACTTCTGTATAAAACATTTTTTTCCATCTTGCTTACTTTACGAGATATTTGCGTGTATTGATTAAAATGACTCACCCTGTATATGAGATAACATGATACTAATATAATATACGATACAATTTATTAATAAAAAAAACATAATACATTTACCTTCGGTCGAAAGAAAATCGCAAAAAGTTTTTATGTGATTTTTCCTATTACTTTGTTATAATATATGTTACATATATAAATATGATTTATATAACAGGGTCTGCTACAAATATTATTACTAATATTCAGAATCGTTATCGTGTATTACGAGACGTTATGAAGAAAAGAAAAAAGAGATAAGTCATCATAAAACAGCGAGCGAATAAGATTAGTATAAGTATAGGTAATGTGTGTTTTTATTTTATTTCTCAAGAATTAATTTCCGCAACATAACTTTTTCATACATGGTTGAATTTGGCAACATAAGCTTTAATACAATCTGAAAAATTTTTCAAAATGTTAAAAAAATATAATGGATGGTGGGGTATTTTGAAAAATTTTACCATTTTTGAAAAATCCAGGTACGCCATTGTAAAGTACATTTTAAACCATAAAACTTTTGTCTAAACAATTTTTTCATATTTCTTTTCGTTTCGATGATATTCGCTTTGGAATGTAAAAATCAATTTTTTTAAGTAGTTGTTTTTATCCCTAAAACCATTTTTTAGCATCAACAAAAAATCGTTTCGTTATTAAAACTTACTATATAATTATGCAAAGTTTCAGATTTTTTTGAATTTTCGCGTTGCCGAATGTCCTTTGTCAGCAAGGACAAGCTGTTTATATATTAAAAGAAAATTTATCTAGATTGAGATTATATATATACAATTACCTTTTCAATTCTGTGCAGAATTTTCTTTTCGCGTTTCTCAACGCTTTTCTTGTTGTCGATATTCTCCTTGTCAGTAACATCCTTTTCCTTGAAGCATTTGACGCTTCTTCCCGAGGATCTTTCTTTGTCGCCGCGAGATAAGAGATCTCGATCACTGTGCGCATCTTCATGAACAAGATTTTACGTAATTTTATTATTAACACACACACACACGCACATATATATACAGGGTGTCCTAGACCACCAGTACACCACTTTTCTTTCAAAAACTAAGCATTTTAGAGAAAAACGTTTTCAACAAAAATTGTATGGTTTTGAGGGGAACATAAGATGGTGTCATTGGTTTGACCTTGGATGGCATCGTTAAGGTCAAGTCAAAGACACCTTTAATTTCTTAAATGGAATCCCCTATTTTTTATTGCATATTCTTATAGCTTATGTCGAGAGCTTTCCAAAACACTATAATAAAGTATTTTTTGATTAAGTACTTTTTGAGTTATTTTATATTTTAATCTGACATAATTTGATATAAAAAATAAAATATCTCGTAAAATATTTAGTTTTCGATAATCTTACCGTAATACTTTTATGTACAGAATAATGAGACAAATCAATTAGTGTAAAGAAAAAAACAAATAATTGTTTAAAAAAATATTATTCGCGATATATCAAACTATAAATCGCATGTGTGTGTGTATGTGTGTGTGTATGTGTGTGCGCGCGCATATACAGGGTGTCCCAGATCATTGGGGACAATACTCATGTGCAGATAGAGTGGACCAAACTAAGTCGAAAAGTCCTCTATCATATTTTTTATAACGCTTAATAAAGGAGTTATTATTGAGTAAAGTCTGGTCAATCAGCGCCGATCTTTAGCCGGGCGCACGTCGGTGAGCCGCGCGCCTGGTAGTATGCGGCAGCGCACACTTTACGGCGCACGGCTCACCGACGTGCAGTGATGCCAGAATTGAGACGCGAGCAACATGCAACCGAGGTGGAGGGGATAACACACACAAGCGCAAACCGCGTACGTGTGAGCTCGGCGCTTCGGCTAGCTTCGGATAACAGAAGAGGACAGATGTACTGTTTTCTGTCTCTCTCCTTCCTACCGAGCCGGCAACGATACCGGCGACGGGCGACGGGCGACAAGCGACGGGCGACGGGCGATGTTGTTCGTTTCTCGATTCTTGATGCATGACAGCGTTAAATGTTCTTTTTACAGCCTATTAATGTGTTATATATTAAATGTTTTCTTTCAACCTTCTTCTTTAATATGTTTTAAATTAAATGATTTTTTACGTTTTTGATAATATATATTTATATCAGAGTTATAAGAGAGAATGCATTATTATATTAAGACAATACTCTGCTTTAATTTTTTTTTTAAATTTATGTCTACTGCATATAAAAGTATTCGAGTAAAATACTCGAAGGTTGAACATTATATTAAACATTTCATATTCTACATACCGAGAAAAAAAATAATTTGATAGTAGAAAATTTTATTTTATTCGAGAAAACTATTTATTCGGTGAATTTTAATAACGTTTTTGTTTATTGTTAAATCTTTAAGTTTCTTAAGTATAATATATTTATTTAGTAAATATAATAAATATTAAATATATTTTTCTTATCAAAAACAATATCCAGATTATTAAAAAATATTATTTAAATGAAAAGAAATTATACAAAGATAAAAAATGAATATTGTTAGAACAAATCAAATAATTTTTGTTAATAATATACTGAAAGAATAAAAATATATATATTATGCCAGCACTTTTATATATTTAAATAAAAAAATATGTATTAATTAAAGCAGTATTGTTTTAATGTAATAATGTATTTTCTTATTACTCTGGTATAAATATATAGTATCAAAAGGTTGTAAATATATTTTTAAATTGGAGAAATAATATTTGCAATTGTAAATATATTTACAAAGCATTGGGGTTTAACTTAATAAAATAAATAATAAATTTTGGAAATAGTTACAAATTTCATTTATACAACTCGACATATATAATTTATATGAAAATTAAACTCCTACTTTTTGTGCTTCAAACAAACAGTTTACAAATATTTATCGTGCTGAATTCAATCAGTTTAATATTCTGAATCTTGTGTTGGGCTTACATCAGATATAATCAGAAATTAAACTGATTGAACACTACTACGCTTTAAATCTTATATTACTAGCCAAACCTTGCAGACTTTATATTCATTTGTAAAAATGCGAGAAAATACATCATCTAACGAAGAAATTAGTAAATCGCTCACATATTTAAATGAAATGAATTGATTTTTAATAACAAAAAATCTAATTGTCTAAAATACATATTTGATTAAATATTATATATTGATTAGTATTATGTATTTAGGATGGCTTTACATAATGAATGGTGCTTTTCCACACCACCCATGGGGTATCACCAATGGCGCGTTCGGTTTTTTTAAGTGGACCTTCGCCTGGAACCCTATTATACCACTGTATGTTATATATTATATTGTATCTTTCATTTACAAGTGTGATGTCTTTTATAGACAAGATATTTTTTACACACTTGTTTTTTAAAAATGTGATGTCTTTTACAGACAAGATATTTTTTACACACTTGTTTTTTACAAGTGTGATGTCTTTTACAGACAAGATATTTTTTACACACTTGTATTTTAAAAATGTGATGTTTTTTACAGACAAGATATATATTACATACTTGTTTTTTACAAGTGTGATGTCTTTTAAAGACAAGATACTTTTTATTTTATTTTCAACATTATTATTACATATCATTAACCGATGACGGATCAGCAATGTCATCAATGTCAGCAGCATATAATGTAAGACTGTTCATTTTCTTAGGACAAGTAGAATATAATTTTTCCGATGACATAAGAGATAAATGCTTTTCATTAATCTTCATGTCTAGCACAGTTTGTTTTCTCGTTTTTAGTGCAGATTTTAATACACAAATAGCATTTATACACGCAGGCGAAAGTTTATTTCGTTTTTTTTGTTTTTATATCAGATAGAAAAAAAACATTCTTTCTGGGTCAGCATTTGAATTTGGAAGTGATCTTATAGCATTCAAAAGAGATTTTAGGTTGGGATATTTACGTTTTAAAATTTCTTTCCACATCTCATCAAAGTTTAATTTAGAAAAATGTTTTTTTTCTGCTATTGTAAAATCGAGATGTAAAGCATGCCACTCTTTTTTCTATCTGATATAAAAACAAAAAAACGAAATAAACTTTCGCCCGCGTGTATAAATGCTATTTGTGTATTAAAATCAGCACTAAAAACGAGAAAACAAACTGTTCTAGACATGGAGATTAATGAAAAGCATTTATCTCTCATGTCATCGGAAAAATTATATTCTACTTGTCCTAAGAAAAATGAACAGTCTTACATTATATGCTGCTGACATTGATGACATTGCTGGTCCGTCATCGGTTAATGATATGTAATAATAATGTTGAAAATAAAATAAAAAGTATCTTGTCTTTAAAAGACAACACACTTGTAAAAAACAAGTATGTAATATATATCTTGTCTGTAAAAAACATCACATTTTTAAAATACAAGTGTGTAAAAAATATCTTGTCTGTAAAAGACATCACACTTGTAAAAAACAAGTGTGTAAAAAATATCTTGTCTGTAAAAGACATCACACTTGTAAATGAAAGATACAATATAATATATAACATACAGTGGTATAATAGGGCTCCAGGCGAAGGTCCACTTTAAAAAACCGAACGCGCCATTGGTGATACCCCATGGGTGGTGTGGAAAAGCACCATTCATTATGTAAAGCCATCCTAAATACATAATACTGATCAATATATAATATTTAATCAAATATGTATTTTAGACAATTAGATTTTTTGTTATTAAAAATCAATTCATTTCATTTAAATATGTGAGCGATTTACTAATTTCTTCGTTAGATGATGTATTTCCTCGCATTCTTACAAATGGATATAAAGTTTGGCTAGTAATATAGGATTTAAAGCGTAGTAGTGTTCAATCAATTTAATTTCTGATTATATCTGATATAAGCTCAACACAAGATTCAGAATATTAAACTGATTGAATTGAGCACGATAAATATTTGTAAACTGTTTGTTTGAAGCACAATATGTAGGAGTCTAATTCTCATATAAATTATATATCTCGAGTTGTATAAATGAAATTTGTAACTATTTCCAAAATTTATTATTTATTTTATTGAGTTAAATCCCAATGCTTTGTAAATATATATATTTATAATTGCAAATATTATTTCTCCAATTTAAAAATGTATTTATAGCCTTTTGATACTATATATTTATACCAGAGTTATAAAAAAATACATTATTACATTAAAACAATACTGCTTTAATTAATACATATTTTTTTATTTAAACATATAAAAATGCTGGCATAATATATATATATATTTATTTTTTCAGTATATTATTAACAAAAATTATTTGATTTGTTCTAGCAATATTCATTTTTTATCTTTGTATAATTTCTTTTCATTTAAATAATATTTTTTAATAATCTAGATGTTGTTTTTGATAAGGAAAATATATTTAATATTTATTATATTTACTAAATAAATATATTTTTACTTAAGAAACTTAAAGATTTAAATATAAACAAAAACGTTATTAAAATTCACCGAATAAATAGTTTTCTCGAATAAAATAAAATTTTTTACTATCAAATTATTTTTTTCTCGGTATGTAGAATATGAAATGTTTAATATAATGTTCAATCTTCGAGTATTTTACTCGAATACTTTTATATGCAGTATACCTAAACAAAAAAAAAAAAATTAATTAAAGCAATATTGTTTTAATGTAATAATGCATTTTCTCTTATAACTCTAATATAAATATATAATATCGAAAGCGTGAGAAATCATTTAATATATAATGTAGGAAGGAAAGTTGGAAAAAACATTTATTATATGACATGAAAAGGCTGTAAAAAAAAAACATTTAACGCTCATGTATATCAAGAATCAAGAAGCGAGCAACATCGCCCGTCACTGTCGCCCGTACGCCCGTCGCTATAGTTGCCGGCTCGATAGGAAGAAGAGAGACAGAAAACAGTATATCTGTCCTCTTCTGCTATCCGAAGCTAGCCGAAGCACCGAGCTCACACGTACGCGGTTTGCGCTTGTGTGTGTTATCCCCTCCACCTCGGTTGCATGTTGCTCGCGTCTCAATTCTGGCATCACTGCCGACGTGCGCCTGGCTAAAGGTTGGCGCTGATTGACCAGACTTTACTCAATAATAACTCCTTTATTAAGCGTTATAAAAAAATATGATAGAGGACTTTTCGACTCAGTTTGGTCCGCTCTATCTGCACATGAGTATTGTCCCCAATGATCTGGGACACCCTGTATATGCGCGTGCACACACATACACACACACATGCGATTTATAGTTTGATATATCGCGAATAATAGTTTCAATCGCGAATAAGTATATCTTAAATATCTCTACTTTATCTATATACAGGGTGTCCCACGTAAAGTGTTACAAGCTAATAACTCTAAAAATATTTGTCAAATCAAAAAATTGTTCATGAGAAAGTTTCATGTTTTCGAGGGGCCTTTCTAACTACGTAAACATAAAATTGTCCCCGCTTCCCCTCTAAAGGGGACGGAGGGTAACTTTAAAATTTTAAATGAAACCCCCCATTTTTTATTGCACATTCTTGTAGCTTATCTGGAGAGCTTTTCAAAACACTATAATAAAGTATTTTTTCATTAAGTACTTTTTGAGTTATTTTATATCTTAATCTGATATATTTTGATATAAAAAATAAAATATCTCGTAAAATATTTAGTTTTCGATAATCTTACCGTAATACTTTTATGTACAGAATAATGAGACAAATCAATTAGTGTAAAAAAAATAATTATATTTAAGAAAAAGTATGTAATTATTTACAATGTATTTTTTAAAACAATTATTTATTTTTTTTTACACTAATTGATTTGTCTCATTATTCTGTACATAAAAGTATTACGGTAATATTATCGAAAACTAAATATTTTACGAGATATTTTATTTTTTATATCAAATTATGTCAGATTAAAATATAAAATAACTCAAAAAGTACTTAATCAAAAAATACTTCATTATGGTGTTTTGGAAAGCTCTCGACATAAGTTATAAGAATATGCAATGAAAAATGGGGGTTTCCATTTAAGAAATTGAAAGTGACCTTCATGTGACCTTCAAATGACTATCCAAGATCACATCAATGGCACCATCTTATGTCCCCCTTCGAACCAAACAACTTTTGTCTGAAACGTTTTTCCGTATCTTCCATATTTTTCGAGATATTTGACTGGCTCTTTTAAAATGGACCACCCTGTATATACAGGGTGGCTCCGAATGTTCCAGCCAGACTTTGAGATCTTATAGGAAATTTAATTCTGAACAAAAAATTTCCTATAAATATGGGTCGAAAAATGCTTCCTTAAGAAGTTATCGCTCAAAAACCTCTGATGCAAAGGAAGAGCAAAAGGTGAAAAGAAAATGAAATAAAAAGAAAATGAAACTTAATAAATTTCTTGAAAAAACGATAAAAATAAAAAATAAAAATCTTTTTCTTTTATGAGAATAAAATAAACTTTTTTAAACTAAAATAGCACGTAATAGTAGAAAATGAATAAAGACGTGAAAAAACTAACTGTTCTCAAAATGTCCCCCCTAGCTCCAATACACTTTCAGCATCGAGTAATGACCGATCTAGTCGCTTTACGGATTTCCTCCTGATTCAACTTTATTCAATCAAAAGTCGTATTTATTTGTTGGATCAGATGTTCACGAGATTCAATTCTACTTTGATAAGACTTTTTGTACGTTTGAAACTGGTTATATCAAAATCTATGGAACGTACAACAATCATTCTGATCTCATTTGAAAGATAATTTAATTTTCTACAACTTTTGTTTCGGTACTTTTTGTTAAAAGACGCACATTTTCCATGATATTTGGAAAAATGTATAAAATAATCACGATTTCAGAGGTTTTTGAGCGATAACTTCTTAAGGGCCAATTTTACCAAGTCCGGTTAGATTACCCGATGGTTAAAATTAGCAGGGTTCCAACTGAAATTATATGAATGCTTGGTTTTCCTTCACCTCTATTTTCTGTTGGCCACCCTGCTAATTTTAACCGTCGGTTAATCTAACCGGACTTGGTGAAATTGTCCCTAAGAAAGCCTTTTTCGACCCATGTTTATAGGAAATTTTTTGTTCAGAATTAAATTTCCTATAAGATCTCAAAGTCTGGCTGGAACGTTCGGGGCCACCCTGTATATACAGGGTGTCCTAGACCACCCGGACACCACTTTTCTTTCAAAAACTAAGCATTTTAGAGAAAAACGTTTTGAACAAAAATTGTATGGTTTTGAGGGGAACATAAGATGGTGTCATTGGTTTGACCTTGGATGGCATCGTTAAGGTCAAGTCAAGGACACCTTTAATTTCTTAAATGGAATATCTTATTTTTTATTACATATTCTTATAGCTTATGTCGAGAGCTTTCCAAAACACTATAATAAAGTATTTTTTGATTAAGTACTTTTTGAGTTATTTTATATTTTAATCTGACATATTTTGATATAAAAAATAAAATATCTCGTAAAATATTTAATCCTCGATAATCTTACCGTAATACTTTTATGTACAGAATAATGAGACAAATCAATTAGTAAAAAAAAAAATAATTGTTTTTAAGAAAAAGTATGTAATTATTTATAATGTATTTTTTTAAACAATTATTTGTTTTTTTCTTTACACTAATTGATTTGTCTCATTATTCTGTACATAAAAGTATTACGGTAAGATTATCAAAAACTATATATTTTACGAGATATTTTATTTTTTATATCAAAATATGTCAGATTAAAATATAAAATAACTCAAAAAGTACTTAATGAAAAAATACTTTATTATAATGTTTTGGAAAGCTCTCGACATAAGCTATAAGAATATGCAATAAAAAATAGGAGATTCCATTTAAGAAATTAAAGGTGTCCTTGACTTGACCTTAACGATGCCATCCAAGGTCAAACCAATGACACCATCTTATGTTTCCCTCAAAACCATACAATCTTTGTTCAAAACGTTTTTCTCTAAAATGCTTAGTTTTTGAAAGAAAAGGGGTGTCCGGGTGGTCTAAGACACCCTGTATATATACAATGGGATAATACATTATATTAGAAAAGATGTCACATACACATTTCTGTATGATAAAAAGATTTTTATAAGGATTCAATTTTAGCCTCTTTTATAAAAGTTATTAATATTGTATTATTAAAACAATTTTAATATGTAATAATTTGCAATTGCAAAATGCATCCTCCACTTTTCCCTCGACAACGACAAACTAAACTTTAATAACTTGAATTAAAAAAAAACGTAATAAGAATAAAGAAATAGAATAAAGGGATTTTACTTCCGTTGCTCTTAGTGATCGGATAGGCGCCATCGGGCTCAGATTGCTGTTGGCCACGTAAGACCCAGGTAAGCGAGATCTTGGGGCGCAACAGAGTGCTCGGTCGTTGCCCCATGCTCGTCGTCGACGCGGCAAACGTCGAAGACGGCAAGAGCGTAGACGATTTCGAGGATGACGGTAATATCGAGCCACCTGTCACAATTTGCAATGGACAATCCGCCACCAGGTCCACCGTCTGCAACGAACGGCCATATTCCTAGAAAATACATCCTCCGTCAGCCAAAGTTGGTAACGCAAGAATAAATATGTATGCAGGGTGTCCGGTAAAGATTGTGCCAACGTTCGTGAGCGGGTAGAGCACAGTAATCTGAACAGAAAAGTCCTGTAACATTTTTTTTATATAACGCGTAATAAAGGAATTATTATTGAGTAAAATCTGGCCAATCAGCGCCAACCTTTAGCCGGGCGCACGTCAGTGAGCCCCGCGCTGTGAAATGTGCGCCGCCGCATACTATCAGGCGGGCGGCTCACCGACGTACGTCCGGCTAAAAATCGGCGTTAATTGACCAAATTTTACTCAATAATAACTCCTTTATTAAGCGTTATATAAAAAAATGTTACAGAACTTTTCTGTTTAGTTTACTGTGCTCTAGCCGCTCACGAGCGTTGGCACAATCTTTACCGGACACCCTGTATATATATAGCGTGTCCGACAAGTAAGTGACCAAACGAAAGGTGGAGATAGATTGGGTCAAACTCAAAAGAAAAGTCCTGTATCATTTTGCGATTTTCGTAATAATTATTGAGAAATTAATTAAAAAAGATCGACCAATTCGCGCGAGTATTACCGCGCGATGAGAAAGAACGGCCTGATATGGGCGGCATTGATATGTGGTTGCTAGGACGCGAGAATCCATTGTTATGTGCTGCTCTCGTACGTAACTGTTATCATTTGTAAAGCGCTCCTCCCAAAACTTTGTCGCGCGCTTACTTTTGAGTTGTTTCTTCTCGCTGCGCGCTTATACTCGCGCGAATTGGTCGATTTTTTAAAATTAGTTTCTCAATAATTATTACAAAAATCGCAAAATGGTATAGGACTTTTCTTTTCAGTTTGACCCAATCTACCTTCACCTTTCGTTTGGTCACTTACTTGTCGGACACCCTGTATATATATGTATATACAGGGTAAGTCTTTTTAATCTTAACAGGCAAATATCGCAAAACCTGTTAGTTTTAGAAGGAAACTTTTTAGACAAAAATTGTTTGGTTCTGAGGAGGAAAAGAGATAGGAATATTAGTTAAACCTTGCGTGACATTGTTAAGGTCATATCAAGGTCACATTGAATTTTTTAAATTGAAACCTCCATTTTTATTGCATATTCTTGTAGCTTATCTCGACAGCTTTTCAAAACATTATAATAAAGTATTTTTTTATTAAGTACTTTTTGAGTTATTTTATATTTTAATCTGACATATTTTGATATACGAAATAAAATATCTCGTAAAATATTTAGTTTTCGATAATCTTACCGTAATATTTTTATGTACAAAATAATGAGACAAATCAATTAGAGTAAAAAGAAATTGTTTTCAAGAAAAAGTATGTAATTATTTATGTTTTTTTTAAACGATTATTTTTTTTACACTAATTGATTTGTCTTATTATTCTGTACATAAAAGTATTACGGTAAGATTATCGAAAACTAAATATTTTATGAGATATTTTATTTTTTATATCAAAATATGTCAGATTAAAATTTAAAATAACTCAAAAAGTATTTAATGAAAAAATACTTTATTATAGTGTTTTGAAAAGCTCTCGAGATAAGCTACAAGAATATGCAATAAAAAATGGGGGTTTCCGTTTAAGAAAACATCGATACATTGACCTGGTCTTAAAAAGGTCACTCAAGGTCAAGTCCATATTTTCATCATATGGCCTCCTCGAAACCATGCAACTTTTGTCTGAAACATTTTTGTCTATAGGGCTCAGTTTTTGATATATTCGGTTCGACTGTTTAAAATGGTCCATCCTGTATATACAGGGAGTCCCAGAGCACCCGTACACCCCTTTTAAAATGAAAATAAATGGCTTTTATCAAAAATCGCGAACATTTTTTAAATTTTTAAATAAATCGTATGCTCTATCGAATGGTAATATTTTCAACTTTTGATTCCGACCGAAAATACGCCATCCGGACCGGAAGTTGAATTTTTTGATTGGAACATAGTACTTTTTATTACAGATTTGAATTGTACGTGAAAAAATAAGAAATTTTTGTATCAAATATTTTTTCTGAAAGTGCTTCTGTCAACCTTAAAATTGACCTTGAAAGTAACCGTGATGAAATTATGAACTTCAAATGTTCCTGTGGCGTAACTAATGACAATTACTTTCATGGTCAATTTTAAGGTTGACAGAAGCACTTTCAGAAAAAACGTTTGATACAAAAGTTTCTTATTTTTTTACGTACAATTCGAATCTGTAATAAAAAGTACTATGTTTCCATCTAAAAATTCAACTTCCGGTCCGGATAGCGTATTTCCGGTCGGAATCAAAAGTTGAAAATATCACCATTCGATAGAGCATACCCGATTTACTTAAAAAATGTTCGCGATTTTTGATAAAAACCATTTATTTTCATTTTAAAAGGGGTGTACGGGTGGTCTGGGACACCCTGTATACAGGGTGTCTGATAATAATCGCCCCACCCGTAATGTGCAGATAGAGCGGGTTAAACCGAGTAGGAAAGTCCTCTATTGTTTTGCGATTTTCGTAATAATTAATGAGAAATTAATTTAAAGAATTATCGGCCAATTCGCGAGTATTATCGCGCAGTGAGAAAGAACGGCCTGATATGAGCGGCATTGATATGTAGTTGCTAGGACGCGAGAATCCATTGTTATGTACCGCTCGTACGTAACTGTTGTCATTTGTAGAGCGCTCCTTCCAAAACTTTGTCGCGCGTCTACTTTTGGGTTGTCTTTTCTCGCTGCGCGCTTATACTCGCGCGAATTGGTCAATCTTTATTAATTAATTTATCAATAATTATTACAAAAATCGCAAAATGATATAGGACTTTCCTGTTTAGTTTAACTCGCTCTACCTGCACATTACGGGTGGGGCAATTATTATCAAACACCCTGTATATATAAAGTGCAATTAAAATGGCTAGATTGTATATGTATATTATTTGTAGAAGCGTGATACAGCGCGTAATTTGTGTTTTTCAATTATATGGTGATTTAATTCGAAATTGATTATGATTTTATAAGATAAAGGCATACGGATGGAGTGTTTTAACAACTCGCCGACAAAGGGCGTGAGACGAAAATGAGATGAAGCGACAATTAATGAACTCGACTATTTTGACTTTTGGCATCAGATAATAAGATCTGACAATGAGAAAAAGCGAGGAATAACTCGCAATCTTATAAACGGGGTAAAATTTATAGATCGTTGTAGACCACTGTGCATCATACTTGCATATACGTGTACTCTTAAATGGTTCTCCCTATCTATCATCTATCATTCAATCGATGAAAATCTTGCTTTTTTCAGAGATTTTTTATTCTGTGTTTAACAGCTAGCGGATACCGCTTCGAAGTTCTGATAAACTCATTGATGCATATTAAAGATTAATGACATTTCTCTTTTTAGAAATCGTAAATAACTACATAAAAAAAGGAAAACACACACATCACAAATGTTCGCGCATACACGTGTGCATGTATGCATATAAACAAAAACTTAGCGAAGAGAGAAATCAATTTCTAATATGAGTAATCAAGGAAGCAATTTAAAAAAAAAACAATATTAAACGTAAAGATAAAAATATCTCAAAATTAATAGAAAGTAAATAATTCTCTTACACACACACAGACGAGATACAAACCAAATTAACCGAAAAGATTAATCAAAAGACAGAATGCGCTAACTACTAAACAATAAATACAATAATGTGAATCTATAAAATAAGTCAGAATAAATATTCTGACGCAATAATTTTTTTTGATATTCGCAATATTCATTTATCTAATTCAAGTATAAGAAGAAAATGTTACATATATATACATATATACAGGGTGGTCCATTTTAAAAGAGTCAGTCAAATATCTCGAAAAATATGGAAGATACGGAAAAACGTATCAGACAAAAGTTGTTTGGTTCGAAGGGGGACATAAGATGGTGCCATTGATGTGATCTTGGATAGTCATTTGAAGGTCATCCAAACGTTTTTCCGTACCTTCCATATTTTTCGAGATATTTGACTGGCTCTTTTAAAATGGACCACCCTGTATATATATATATATATATACGAGGGTGGATCAATAAGTACCCGTGTTTGAAGACAAGTGGCTTTGCTGAGGGAAGTTGGCATTACCATCGTGTACTACCATCTGTCAAACGACGCCATACCAAATTTCAAACTGATTCATAGGTTAGTTTTGATTTGGCAGCCATTTGTATTAAACGTGTTTGGTGTTTTTCGATATAATGGAAAAAGAGCAATATCGATCCGTAATTCGCTTTTTATTTTTGGATGGAAAACATGCGAAGAAATAAAAGCGAAGTTGGATGCTGTCTATGGGGACCATCTATGACAACCGTGAGGTATTGGTTCAACGAATTCAAACATGGTCGTACATCTGTTTTTGATGAGAAGCGCCCAGGCCGCCCGGCAGACGTGGTTACCGAAGAGATCGTATTTTTTGGAGGGGTTAAAGAAATGGCAGGGACGTTGGGAAAAGTGTATCGTCCTAAAAGGAGATTACATTAAAAAAATAAAAAAAAAAAAATTTGTGAAAAACTTGCGTCTTCCTTCCTAACACGGTTACTTATTGATCCAACCTCGTATATATATATTCAAGATTCGTATAAAGATTACACGTTTCTACGTTTTCTCGGAGCTTCATCACGAAACGGTGAAGTTTCTCTCCACGAAATATTTAACCCTATTGACCCCGAGCACATCCTTGCCTGCCATTTCCTCCACGTATCCTTCCTTTTCTTCGTACCGAAACGTCCGAGAGTTTGCAGTCTTAACCTACCTTTCTTCCACTTTATCTTCTTGTCGTACTTTCTTCACTTCCGCTTTACGCGTGTATTGCGTGGTTAAATATTATTATAAGATCTCGGCTCTCTCTAATTGTCATGCCATCATTTGTATGCCTCATCAGTTTTATCTTCTTTATGAGAGATTCTTTCAATTTTTCTCGATTACAAAGGATGCCATTCTGTTCAAAATCTCTTCTGTTCAAAGTACGCGAGATTTTCACTGCACTTCTTATACTTTCCTGCATTTTTTTCTCTTTACGGAATCTGCGTTATTTATCCGTTGCAAACATTAACATAGACGATTATAATAATTCAATATTTGCTTATAAAAAATTTGCATATATAATTATAATCGTTATTTTAAATATACATCACCAATTGTAGCTATATACAGGATATCCGACAATAACCGTATCACCTCTCGTGCGCAAATAGAGCAGGTGAAACCGAGGAGAAAAGTCCTTTACCATTTTGCGATGTTTGTAATAATTATTGAGAAATTAATTAAAAAAGATTAGCCAATTCGCACGAGTATAAACGCGCAGTAAAAAGGAACAACCCATTGATGTGCAGTTGCTAGAACGCGAAAATCCATCGTTATGTACCGCTCGTACGTAACCGTTGTCATTTGTAGAGCGCTCCTCCCAAAACTTCGTTGCGCGCGCCTAGCGACCGTATACTTTTGGGTTGTCTCTGGGCCGTCCTTTCTCGCCGCATGTTTATATTTGCGCAAATTGGTCGATGTTTTTTAATTAATTTCTCAATAATTATTACGAAAATCACAAAAAGGTACTTTTAGGTAACAAAATGGTAAGGACTTTTCTCCTCGGTTTCACCTGCTTTACCTGCACATGAGAGATGATATGGTCAATATTAGACACATATATACATATACAGGGTGTCTTTACACATTTATACTTCTTTGCTTTTTTCTTTCAAGATCTTTCAAATTATTTAAAAATGTGAAAAAATTATTAGAAAGAAAATTTTATTAAATGCAATGTGTAATCTAATTTAGATTTAAGATTTAATTTCAGATTTAGATGATATAATTTAATTAAACTTAAGAAGTTAATCAGTTATAATTATATAATATTGCTTATATGGAGCAAAGTTTTATTTAAATTTAAATTTTATCAATTCTGACAAACGTAAGCGCGCATTGTATCTTCTAAAATTATTTATTATGTATAAAGCATATATACAAAGATAAAAAATTATTAAAAATATTTATTTAATCGCATTTTAATTAAATCTATAAAGAATTTTTGTAAAAGCAATTATTTATATTACAGGAATAATTTTTAATTCATAGATTCTTTAATCATCTAGGCCCAACTTTTTTCTAAATAAATATTTAATCAAAAATTATTTTTTCTCAAGTGTAGCCTGTCTCAAATACATTCTTAATTTTTTAAAATAATATTTTAATAAAATAAAATTTAAAAAATAAGAAAAATTGTCATAAAAATTCATAGAAAGAAATCTCACATGAAAAAGTAAAACTAGAACGACAGTGATGAGCCGCAGGATTCGTTCTTGCGGGGTCGTTTGCGGAATCAATCCGCTCGCGTCCTTGGTGGGATCTTTTATGACTGTTCCGCGAGAGAGGCATAATCACATCATACCCATTTACGATATGCACGAGTCATCGAGACAAAAGAGAACGAACAGCCGCACGTGCTTATTATATGATCTAAAAATACGACACGAATATTTCTTCTTATGATTTTTAGTCCTCCTCTTCCTCTCTTTCCTCTTCTGTATCTACTTTCTTTTTTATCCAGCACTTCTGTCCCAAGATCCAAGATAAAATAAAATAATTATAAATCTTTTGAGCGCGGAATCCAGAGAATAAAAGAAAAATGGGGAAAAAGAGGAAAATTATTTACATTCGATGTGTGTTTTGAATGAAAATGTGAATTGTGAAAACGAAGATACTGAAGAAACACATAAAAGAAGAGATTTTAAGCAAATACATCAACTATCGTTAATATCATTTGTCAGATAAATAAGAATATATAATGTGTTCAATGTAAGTACATAAAGTTTCAACATGATGTATTGATCAGTATTGATATTATATATTGACACGTACGCACGCACGATATATAATATATGATATACAAAGAAAAATGTATATTATAAAATGTTGCAATTAGTAATGCAAATAAAAACATAAATATTAAGATTTTTGTATTAAATATATGAAAAATAACAAATAAAAAATTTAATATTAAGATTTTTATATTAAAAATATAAAAGTCCATTCTTTTCTTAAGTTGTCAGTATGTAAAAAAGTTTATATTTTGTGTGTGTGTGTCTGTGTATGTGTGAAGTAAAATATCTTGGGAAAACTGAACAGTATCGAAAAAATAGTTTCGGATGCGCCAAACTTATAGTCTTTTAAATGAAAAATTCTGAATATTATAAACCCATTAAGGCCGTTATTTTTCTAATAAATCATTGAAAGTATTTTCTTAGCTGGAAACTTGTATTTTTTAAACAGAAATTTTAATAAGTTAATAAAAGCCAAGTACGATATTATATTTTCCATTTTGACACTATAAAAAATGGGAAAAATCTGTTTCACAAATATAATATATATGTCATATACATCTCATAGTTTTCATCACACTGTCATAACGCATAACACCGGCATCAGCGTTATTCAAGGTGTATCACGTAAAAATTGCACAATCGGACTTACACTTTTATTTGTGTGTGTGTGTGTGTGTGTGTGTGCATGTTCCAAGATGTATGTTTGTGTAAAAATTAAAAAAAATTTAATATTAAATTAAAGATTAACTTTTTGTTAAGTTATAAAAATACAAATATCTAAAAAATTTCTACATGAATCTCTCATAAAATTGTGAAACTTTACTTGTGAAATATCGGAATCATTGACACATACGCAGATGTACGTCGAAATATGCAGTCTTTGCAATTGCAACCGTGCAGCGCAGTAACATTAAAAGCCGAAAAGGCCATAGCTCTCAGATCTTTTATGATCGTCAGAGAGTACACTTGTCTAGCGGCAATAATAAAATAGGATGCAATGTAGCACAACGCAAGCAATGATTTGCTAGTATAAGTGAAAAGTAATTTCTAATAAAGGAGCAATTTAAATTTAAAATTGTTGCATAAAAATTGCGTTCAGTCAATTACATTATTGTAATTTAATCCTCAATAGAAGATATAATAGATAATAATTATATAATAATTATAGATTAGTAATAATGTCCTATTATTTCTCTGTGATTAATTGTAAATGTGTCTAATTTGCTCTATTATATTATATCCTTGAGCTTTATCTTTTATTCCTTTCTAAGAGGAAAGTGTAATAACTGTTTTTTTATATTCGTAAGATATAATTCGTTTCAAGAGAGATATTACGAAGAGGATAGGAGCGGTTATACAACAAATTTAATATAATACCTTATAGGAGATTCTGTTATCTTTTGAGGAAGTTGGGGAAGCGGGGTCTTCTCCCGAGATGTTTGCAGTTTCCGTTCTCGCCAGTTGATAATCGATTTCGCTGCTCCACGAGTGTCGCCTTTCCAGGTCCCCTAAAACAAAAAATGATAGATATGAAATGGATTAAAAGACAAAGAATATATTTTTATAGAGATTTAAATAAATTCCCAGATATGTACAAAATAAAAGATACTGCTTTCACACTTCCTCTCTTATATGATAATTATTAAATTAAACAATAAATAAAATAGAAGGATACAAAAGTAGAAAATAATTGCTATTAAATCAACTTGCTATTATTCCTAAACTTTCATTAAATGAATCATAAAAAAGAAGGGTAAACCTTGATATTAGCGCTGACCTCACCGATTTCAATGACCTTGACATATGTTGTCAAGGACATGACTCTAAGCAACTTGCAAAAACTTTAGCCGTTGCTTGTTTATTACAAAGTTATTAACAATTAAATGATATGATAAGAACACGTACTAAATGCGATAATCTGAATTTCTCCATGCATGAGTGTTATATATTTAAGTATTTAGTTGTATATTTAAGTTATTAATTATCCCAGTGAGCATTATTGAGAGGATGAGCTCTTTAAGAGGATTTTTTAAAGACTTAATTAAATTTTCTTAGAAATGATATCAGTAAGTTATCTTTTTGTGAGATATCTTTCAGAAGAGCTCTTTATGATATCTCTTCATAGATATCTCTAAAGTCTCTAGCAAGCGTGCCATTTAAGATATTTTACGAAAGCCGCACACATGCGCAAGCAACGTACGTGTGAACTAGAGACCCTGTGTTCTAGTGTGAACTGCGTGCCACTGCGTGCTCTGGATTTCAAAGAGATAGCATTTTTTCAATATTAACATTTTTAAGATAATCTTTCTTTCTTAAATTATAAATATTATTAAATATGTATTTGAGGATAAAATAGATTAATATTTTCATATATATTTTTGTTATTTCTATATTCAACCTAAGAAGTTGGGTTATGTCTTCAAAAAATGTAAAGGGCGTTTTTTAATTCATCGATTGATCAATCGCATGATGCACAAATGTAGCAAATACAGGACTTTGCTGTACTTGCGCATCATGCGATTGATCAATCGATGAATTAAAAAACTCGCCCAAAAATATAATACTACGAATAGAACGGTTCTTAACGGTGACATTTTTTTTATATTTAAAAGAAGTCAGATTGTGGAATTCTTTTAGATGTTAATTATATGATGTCTTTCTTTCCTCTAAAATCGACGCGGACTTATTGATATCATAATATTATCATTTTGATAGTGTTTTCGGAAATCCGACTCTTAAACTTGAGTACTCTATGAATTTCTTTTGATAACATATTGCTCACTGGGATATATTTAAGTAATTGTATGGGGGAGGGGCTTTAGGATTAAACCAAATTTTAATTTTAAATCAGAAATAGGTTTGGATTAGGTTATATCTTCTAGAAGTGGAACCTCTCCCGTGCGGAACCCATTGCGTCCACGCATATATTTTACAACTCGAAGCGAGGTCCACCCCACAATTCTTGTGTGGGTGGAAAAGTGTATGCATGGACGCAGCGGGTTCCGCCCCCCTACGGGGGGGCTCCATTTCCGGAAGATATAACCTAACCCAAACCTATTTTTGATTTAAAACTAAAATTTGGTTTGGGTTAGATTATATCTTCCGGAAGTGAAGCCCCCCCGTAGGGGGAGCGGAACACATTGCGTCCACGCATACACTTTCCCATCCACACAACAATTGTGGGGTTGACCTCGCTTTGCTTTGTAAAGTACATGCTGACCGAGAGTAAACCATATCAGTAAAACGCTGTAAGATAATTACAAATCAAGAGATACGGTAGTGTCTCGCGCCAAGTCACGCCCAGCAACAGCGAAGCACCCCGAGTATCTATCAAGAGAAACGGTAGTGTCTCGCGCCAAGTCACGCGCAGCAACAGCGAGGCACCCCGGGTATCTATACGCGAGTCGGCTAGTTGAAAGCAGTTGAGAGTACCTTAGATTATTGAACCTCAATAACGGCTGAACCGATTTTATTTTTAATAGACTTAATCGATAGCTTGGGTTTAAATTATATAATAAAAGTATCTTTATCTTTTTTTTACATGTATTGTAAACGGAGATAATATGATGCAAAGTCTCAATGTGAAATTTTTCTTTTAAGAAACGTCGACGTCATCATCACATTATCATTCACGCAAGTCCCTAATGCGCATATGCGAATCTTGTACGGTTGGAGCCTTTGACATAAGATAGTACTAGCGGCACTTCGTGATGTTACTGCTCGTATCCATATCCATATCCATACCTGCTTTTGACAGATATAGGTTAAGTGCAATGCAAGAGTGCAGTGTTATATAGCGTATGTTTTATTTATAAAAAAATAAAGCTACTTTCGTGATACTTACGGATAGTTGAATCAGGTATAAAATACACACACACACATCTTATAGTAAACATATACAGGGTGTCCAATTTTAATCTATCACTTTTTCTTTATTCTCATTTTTTGACTTCGAGGGAGACATAAGATGGTGTTATTTATGTGACCTTCCCACACAGAACAAAATATCGAATAGATATCTAGTGAATATCTATATGTATATCTATTTTATGTCCATGTCTACTATGGATAATTAGTAGACATCTAATAGATGAATAAAATATCTATATCTCTCAAATAACTAGCGAGGATATC
The DNA here is from genome assembly GCA_907163055.1 of Formica aquilonia x Formica polyctena. Classification (NCBI taxonomy): domain Eukaryota; kingdom Metazoa; phylum Arthropoda; class Insecta; order Hymenoptera; family Formicidae; genus Formica; species Formica aquilonia x Formica polyctena. Next base: position 126,202 of record CAJQTV010000235.1, on the reverse strand, counting down.
TAATGGATGTATACACATTATCCGTATATCCATATCCATCAAAAAAATACCTAAAATATCCACTATAATAGATATACATGTGTTATCCATATATCCATGTCTATCAAGTAGCTACCAAGGATATCTACTAAATATACATGTGTTATCCATATATCCATCTCCATTAAGTAACTATCGAAGATATTCATTAAATATTCACATATTATCCACATATCCATGGTCCACCAAGAAGCTACCAAAGATATTTATTAGAGATTTACGTATTCATTTGCTTACCGCTGTGCGGCGCACTATTCACTTTCTATACCCGTATTCAAGTTCTTGTCATGAACGTATATAAAGCCTGCAAAATGCGGCTAATAACATTGTAATTATTTCTGTCAGTTTATTTTCTGATACGTTTCCTATACCGGAGAATTTAGATATTAAACTGATTTTTACAGAATTGGACAGATAAATATCCGATTTTCATTTATTAGGACAATTTTTGTCCGAATAAGTGAAAATCGTTCGTTATTATCTACTGAAAATATAAAATAGAAATTAATTTCCATATAAATAAAATCTTTAATTTTATAAATTAAATTATATAAATTTACATATAATATATGTATATTACATTATGTATATTATACATATGTACATTATACATATATTTTATCATATATTATTACTAATTGATCTTAGTTTTACCATCAAACAAACGTCAGAAAATGATATCCCGGCAATGAGACATATCGATGTCATATTCGGGTCTTATGAGACCTAACTTAAAACATTTAATTAGTCATTTTATGATCAAAATTTAACCAACATGCAATAGATATCTACATAAATATCCACTGAATATCTACATAAATATACATTGAATACTGATGTGCATGTCCTGTAAATATTAGCCTACATATCCTATGGATATTTATAAGATCTCGTATTGCGGACATTTGGATATTTAAAGCATGTCTAATAGATGTTTCCTACATATTCATGGCTATCCCTAATGCACATTGAGAACATCCAGTAGATATCTAATATACATAAATTTCTGTATGGGTTGGATAGTCGTTTGAAGATCACATGTAGGTCACCTTCAATTTCTTAAATGGAAATCTCTATTTTTCAATGCATATTCTTGCATATTAAAACACCATAATAAAGTATTTTTTCATTAAGTACTTTTTGAGTTATTTTATATTTTAATCTGACATATATTGATATAAAAAATAAAATATCTCATAACATATTTAGTTTTCGATAATCTTATCGTAATACTTTTATGTACAGAATAATGAGATAAATCAATTAATGTAAAAGAAAACTGTTAAAAGAAATAATTGTTAAAAGAAATACATTATAAATAATTATATACTTTTTCTTAAAAACAATTATTGTTTTTAACTTAATTGATTTGTCTCATTATTCTGTACATAAAAGTATTACGGTAAGATTATCGAGAATTAAATATTTTACGAGATATTTTATTTTTTATATCAAAATATGTTAGATTAAAATATAAAATAACTCAAAAAGTACTTAATAAAAAAATACTTTATTGTAGTGTTTTGAAAAGCTCTCGAGATAAGCTACAAGAATATGGATTGAAAAATAGAGATTTCCGTTTAAGAAATTGAAGGTGACCTTTATGTGATCTTTAAACGACTATCCAAGGTCACACCAATGACACCATCTTATGTCCCCGTCGAAGTCAAAAAACTTTTGTATGAAACATTTTTCTCTACGACCGTTCTCTGAAAAGTTACGAGGGGTAATAGATTAAAATTGGACACCCTGTATAGAATAGAACATAAACATCCTATAAACATATAGAATATATTTTTTTATCTTATTTATAAAAAAAAATAAAATATTGCAAAAACAATTGCTATGGTAAATATTGACAAAAAGGGACCCAGCCCCAATGACCTTCACCTTGACATATGTTGTCAAGGACATGCTCCTGGGTAACTTTCAAAAAGTTTTAACCGTCACTCGTTGTTTATTAAAAAGTTATTAACAAAATAAGTTTAACGAATCGAGCGTAATTTTCTGACATTAATATTAAGAAGTACACATGCACACACACACATACACACAATATATATGGCATGTGTGTGTATTATGAAGTGAAAAGGTGAGCGGGGGATGTTTCTTAACCCAGGGAGAAACGCGAGATCGGATATACGTCTATTAGATGTCGGAGCCATCTAGTCTAAAACAACATCTAGAAATATATGAATTAGATGCAATGTAATTTTGTGTCATTGAATTTTTTAGACACTACTAAAACTTAATATTCACACAATAGCAGTACATTGTTTATGAAACACTCTTTGGGCTGCAAATCACTTCTCAACATCTAATAGACATCTAATAAACCTCTAAGTAAATGTTAACGCAATATATATGTAACATCATAATAAAAACAGAAAAATTCTCTTGTTGGAAAATAATCTCATAAAACGTATTTGTGGTCATACACTAGTATTCACTTCATATCGTCAAGGTCAAATTTTTGTCAATATATCATATGAGTCTGGAGATTGACGATGTTTATGGCTATATCTGATGAGAGAAAGAAATAGCATATCGTATGTCTGTTCTGTTTTGCCACCTGCTGAGCGTATAGTTATGTATAATAACCGGTATTAATTAGTCCTTAATAAACATTATACTTTTACGGGAAAACCGCTAGTGATTGACTGCCGCGGGTTTATAGTTCATTCGCTTACCGCTATGCGGCGCTCTATTTATTCAATATACTCGTATTCAAGTTTTTGTCATGAAGCATATATAAAGCCCTCAAAAGGCGACTAATAACAACTGTTTACATCAGTTTAATTTCAGATACGATACAGAAAAATTCAGATATTGAACTGATTTTTATAAAATCGGACAGATAATGCCCGATCGGACATAAAATGTCCGAATAAATGAGTCATTCATTATTGTCTACTTAAGACAAAATTAAAAGTTAACTTCCGTATAAATCAAATCTTTAATTTCATGAATTAAATTATTTAGATTTATCTATATATTACACATTAATATGTTATTATACAGGGTGTCCCATTTTAAAAGTTCCACCCTCATAACTTTTCAGGATCAACGTTTGAAGGAAAACGACTCGGATAAAAGTTATAGGGAACAAAGGGGGCTATCTAATCCTCCATTTTTTATTGCATCTTCTTGTAGCTTATCTCGAGAGCTTTTCAAAACACAATAATAAAGTATTTTTTCATTAAATATTTTTTGAGTTATTTTATATCTTAGTCTGACATATTTTGATATAAAAAATAAAATATCTCGTAAAATATTTAGTTTTCGATAATCTTACCGTAATACTTTTATGTACAGAATAATGAGACAAATCAATTAGTGTAAAAAAATAGTTGTTTTTAAGAACAAGTATGTAATTATTTATAATATATTTTTTAAAACAATTATTTGTTTTTTTCTTTACACTAATTGATTTGTCTCATTATTCTGTACATAAAAGTATTACGGTAAGATTATCGAAAACTAAATATTTTACGAGATATTTTATTTTTTATATCAAAATATGTCAGATTAAGATATAAAATAACTCGAAAAATATTTAATAGAAAAATGCTTTATTATAGTGTTTTGAAAAGCTCTCGAGATAAGCTAGAAGAATATGCAATAAAAATGGGGGGGGGTTCCATTTAAAAAACGGAAGTTTACCTTCAAATGACCTTGAAAATGACCTTTAATGTCACATCCAAGGTCACTATTAGATAGCCCCCTTTGTTTCCTACAACTTTTATCCGAGTCGTTTTCCTTCAAACGTTGATCCTGAAAAGTTATGAGGGTGGAACTTTTAAAATGGGACACCCTGTATATTAACATTGTAATTGGTCTTATTTTTGACATCAAAAAAACGTCAGAAAGTGAGATGTCTATGAAATGTCTAAACGAGGCCACCATGACATCTATCTAGATGCAAAAGTCGACCTATCTTAGACGTGTCGAATAGACGTCGACTATACATCTATTCGACTTCACGTTTCTCTTTGGGAAAGGTACATGGTGTCAAAAAATTATAAGTTATTAACAAAATAAGTTTAATAAATGGAACGTAATTATCTGACACCGCGTACAAGAAAAAGTGTTTAAAAATCAGAAGTCACAGAAATAGGTTTGGCTTAGGTTATATCTTCCGGAAGTGGAGCCCCCTCGTAGGGGGGGGGGGCGGAACCCATTGAATCCACGCGTACACTTTTCCATCCACACAACAATTGTGGGGTGAACCTCGCTTCGCTTTGTAAAGTATATGCATGGACATGGTGGGTCCCCCCCCCCCTACGCAGGGACTCTACTTTTAGAAGATATTGGGTGCTTTCCAGCTACGGAACACAGTGATACTCTGTGTGACACAGTGTTATACAGTGTCGACTTGTAGCTGGAACGTTGTTCCGATCTATATGCTCAATATGTGTGTATATCAACGGTTTGAGCAGCCATAAAGAAGATCAACGATTTGTAATAATAATTTAAACTCGCAGAAGATATTTTTGCTGTAAAAGTTAGTAGTTTTTAACAAAAATTTTTTATGAATTATTAATTTATTTATCAGATATGTAGAGAAGAGATTAAAAACTGATAAAATTAAGGAAATTAAGTATATTATAGTTAGAATTTTATCTTATTAACAAAATTTATAAGTTTAATTAATCAATTGAGCGACGACACAATCGAACACATCATTCTAGCTGTGTACGATTGTGTCGACTTGTGTGGTAGTTGGAAAGTACTGAGTCATAGGCCGGTATTCATGGTCAGTTCTTATTTCAAGACCGTCTTAAGTAATGTCTTAAGATGCTAACACGGCTCCATGAAGGAAGAGTAAGGAGAGTTATCTCGATAGTGTAGAGAGAAAAAAAGTGGTCACGAAAAATGTTCCGTATGTGGCCAGGTTTGCCAAATGGAATGACTTGGACCAATTCGTCGCCATCTTGAATATTCGTACATATATAGTGTTATGTTTAGTTGTATTAGTGATCAGTAAGTGTGTTGGATGACACACTACTTACTAATTACTACCACAACTAAACGTAACACTATACATATACGAAGATTCAAGATGGCGACGAAATGGCCCAAGTTATTCCATTCGGCAAACCTGGCCACATACGGAACATTTTTCATGACCACTTTCAATCTAGGTAGATAACTCTCCTTACTCTTCCTTCATGCACGGCTCTGTGATTGGTTTAGGACATCTTAAGATTGTGCTTAAGACGGTCATAAATATAAGAACTGACTATGAATACCGGCCATACACTGTGTTACACAGTGTCACCTGTGTACGTTGCTGGGAAGCACCCATAACCTAACACAATCCAAATTTTAGTTTTAAATCAGAAATAGGTTTGGGTTAGGTTATATCTTCCGGAAATGGAGCCCCCTGTAGGAAGGGGGGGGGGCGAAACCCACTGCATTCACACATACTCTTTCCCATCCACACAACAATTGTGAGGTAGACCTCGCTTCGCGTTGTAAAGTATATGCGTGGACACAGTGGGTTCCGACCTCCTACGGGGGGGCTCCACTTCCGGAAGATATAACCTAACCCAAATCTATTTTTGATTTAATTTGTTTTATCTTTTTATTTTTAACTTTATTTTGTTAACTTTATTCGTTAACAAAAAACATTAACTTTAAACCCTTTGGACATGGGTTGGGTTAGGCTAGCTTTTTTCGGGCAAAGGGTGCAAGAGAAGGGGCGGAGCCCCTCCACCGCCTATGTGTTCGATTTATTACACATAAATAAATGATTCTGCTAAGATACGCTCTATTAAATGTACATAGTCAGAAAAATTACGTTTTATTTAGTAAACTCTTTTTATCAATAACTTTTCAATGAACAACGAGCGACGGCTAAAACCTTTCGAGAGTTACTCAGGGCGATGACCTTAACAACATATGTCAAGGTCAAGGTCATTGGGGCTGGGTCCCTTTTTGTCAATATTTACCTATACATAAACAAACAAAACAAAACATCGCATTATATATAAAAATATCCTATATTTATAATAAGAAAGAGATGTGTATTTTATAATATGTTTATTATAAGATTTGTGTGTGTTTGTATTTTATATCTGATTCAACTATCCACAAGTATCACGAAGAATTTTGCAGCTTTACTTTTTTATAAATGAAAGAGTGCTACGCTATATAATGTTGCACTCTGGAAAATTTAATTTATACCTATCAAAAGCCACTGGATAACTGCGAGCAGTTATCGATATAGACATAAACATCAGTTAATGTAGACATACACATCAAGAATCCATATTTAAGTGCATTTGTTAAAGAAGTGTCATCATATAGTTATTTGTCATGCATCATATGCTACAGATAAGTATAAATAATATTGGTGAAATGCAGTCTGTGTGTGTGTGTGTGTGTGTGTAAGGTTAAATTTCTATTTATTTTTTTAAATAATTTATAAATATACATTTCTTTTCAGTAGAACTAGAAGAATTTTTCAAGCTGTTGATATGATTTTGACAAAGCCTGTGGCAACATGTTTATTGCAAACCAACATTTGTAATCAATTCTTGTTTCAATGCTAATGCATTGCTTGAAATAGATGAAGCATGTTTCAGTATTATTAATGAATATAATAGATCTATTACATAGTATTTTTTCATCTGTCAGAATGCTATTTGGTATATATATTTGACAGATGAAATTTAGTATTAAAACTGACATTATCGATAATTTTGTTCTTTTTAGCATCGAGACAATATTGATTACAATATGTTGGTTTGCAATAGACATGTTACCGCAGGCTTTGTCAAAAGCTTATCAACAGCTTGAAAAATTTTTTTAGTTCCGTTGAAAAATAAATGTATTTATAAAATTATAAAAATTTGTAAATTATTAGAAAAATAAATAGACATGGAAATAGAATATAAATAGAAATTTATAAGATTTATACACATTAATCTTACAGACTATGTTTCACCGATGTTACTTACACCTGTAGCTGCATATGATGCATGACACATAACTATATGATAACAATTATTTAACAAATGCATTTGAATACACTGGATTCCTTTTTATATCTTTCGCTTTTGATATATAATCAAGATACAATATAGATTAGTCAGATAATTTATAGCTACGCTATAGATATTTATAGCTACGCTATCATTTTTACACTAATCGCTTGTGCTATATATATCTGACTAATCTGTTTCGTAGATATGTAAAATACACATCATAATTTATATTATAATTTATATATTATAACTTATATTATATCTTTATATATAATTAGGAAGGTTTATTCTAATATTAAATATTTTTAAAAAAGAAACGTAACATCTATCATTTTCATACCAATATAAGATTAAGATCTTAAATATTTAAAAAAAGAAACATAACATCTATCACTTTTTAAATTACATATAAAGTTACAATATAAGTTATTATAATATAAGTTATAATATAATATAAATTATATAAGTTATGATGTATGTATTCTACGTATTTACGAGATAGATTAGTTAGGTAATTTATAGTATGGTACAAACATATAGTATATGTACCAATCAAAGAAATAAAAGGGTTGCTTTTTATAATTCAGAAATATAATAGACCCAGTCAGCCACGTCTGTTCTAACAGATATTGCCAAGTGCTTGCTACAAATTATTGTCAGCAAAAAGGCTACAAATTTGGTGCAAGAGTTGTTATTACCGATTAAGCTGGCAGATTGCCGGCAAGAACCAAGCAAAGCTTGCTAACATAACTAGACAGCAAATTAGCGGCAGAAACTGAGCAAAGCTTGCTGACATGACTGACATCAGATTGTCGGCAAAAACTGAGCAAGATCTGGAGTGCGCAATCTGATGGCAAATTGGCAGCAAAAACCGAACAGAATCTGCAGCTTATTACAAAGTATTATAAAATAGTTCAGTCGCTTATCGCTATGCGGCGCGTTATTCATTATCTATACCCGTATTCAAATTCTTGTCATGAGTGTATATAAAGCCTGCAAAACGCTAATAATATTATAATATATATATTTCTATCAGTTCAATTTTTGACAATTCTTATACAAGAAATTCAGATATTGAACTGATTTTTGGCAAATTGGACAGATAATTGTTCGATTTTCACTTATTCGAACAATTTCTGTCCAAAAAGATCTTTAATTTTGTAAATTAAATTATTTAAACTTACTTATACATTTTAAAACATTAATATATGATTTTATATAACAATACTGTAATTTGTCTTATTTTTGCCATCAAAAAAACGTCAGAAAATGGTCTCCCGTAGATGTGATATATTTTGGGTCTTATGAGACCTAACTTAGGATGTCTAATTATCTAATGGTCATTTTATGACCAAAACTTATCATCATTTTATTACTTAGGGTTGAGACTTTAAATCCATTTAAATATACTATTTTATATGAATGGCCAAAAGCTGCAGAATTTGTTCGGTTTTTGCTGACAATCTGCTGTCAGATTGTCCTGCGCAGATCTTGCTCGATATTTGCCACCAATTTGACGTCAAATCATGTCAAACTTTGCTCGGTTTTTGCCGTCAATTTGCTGTCAGGTTATGTCAGCAAGCTTTGTCACCAAAACACAAGCTTAATGCGGACACAGATGGCACTGGATTTGTTACCAAGTTTTGAGCGAATTTGATGCCAATTTGGCAACAATTTGTTATCAAATTGCTTACTGGGGATATCAAGAGACACGGTAGTGTCTCGCGCCAAGTCACGCGCAGCAACAGCGAGGCACCCCAGGTATCTATACGCGAGTCGGCTAGTTGAGATACCTTAGATTTATTGGACCTCAATAACGGCTGAACTAATCGTATTTTTAATAGGCTTAATCGATACCTTGGGTTTAAATTATATAATAAAAGTGTCTTTATCTTTTTTCTACATGTATCGTAAACGGAGGTATATAAATGCAAAGTCTCAATGTGAAAATTTTCTTTTAAGAAGCGTCCACGTCGTCATCATTCACGCAAGTCCCCAATGCGCATGCGCGAATCTTGTACGGTTGGAGCCTTCGACATAAGATAGCGCTAGCGGCACTTCGTGATGTTACTGCTCGTATCCATATCCATATCCATACCTGCTTTTGACAGGTATAGGTTAAATTTGCAATGCAAGAGTGCAGTGTTATATAGCGTACGCTTTCATTTATAAAAAAGTAAAACTGCAAAATTCTTCGTGATACTTGCGGATAGTTGGATCAGGTATAAAATACACACACACATATCTGATAGTAAACATATATAGAATAGAATATAAACATCCTGTCATAAATGTATAGAAGATTTTCTTATCTTATTTATAGAGACAAATAAAATATTGCAAAAGTAATTTATGCTATGTGTAAAAACAAAACATAACATTGCATTACATATAAAAATATTCTATATTTATGATAAGAAAGAGATGTATGTATTTTATAATATGTTTATTATAAGATATATGTGTGTTTGTATTCTATATCTGATTCAACTATCCAAGTATCACGAAGAATTATGCAGCTTCATCTTTTTATAAATGAAAGAGTGCTACGCCATATAATGTTGCACTCCGGAAAATTTAACTTATACCTGTCAAAAGCCACTATGAATAACTGCGAGCAGTTATCGATATAGAAATATAGACATACACATCAGTTAATATAGACATACACATCAAGAATACATATTTGAGTGCATTTGTCAAAGGAGTGTCATATAGTTTGTCATATAGTTATTTGTCATGCATCATAGACAGTTACAGATAAGTATAAATAACATTGGTGAAACGCAGTCTGTAAGATTAAATTTCTATTTATTTTTTTAAATAATTTAAAAATATACATTTATTTTTTAGTGGAACTAGAAGAATTTTCCAAGCTGTTGATAAGATTTTGACAAAGCCTGTAGCAACATGTTTATTGCAAACCAACATATTGTAATTAATTCTTGTTTCAATGCTAATGCATCGCTTGAAATAGATGAAGCATGTATCGTTAATAAATATAATAGATCTGTTACATAGTATTTTTCCATCTGTCAGAATGCTATTTGGTATATATATTTGGCAAATAAAATTTAGTATTAAAACTGACATTATCGATAATTTTGTTGTATTTAGCATCGAGACAAAGATTGGTTACAATATGTTGGTTTGCAATAGATATGTTGCCGCAGGCTTTGTCAAAATCTTATTAATAGCTTGAAAAATTTTTCTAGTTCCTTTTCTAATTTCATTAAAAATAAATGTATTTATAAATTTATTATAAAAATTTATAAATTATTTAAAAAAATAAATAGAAATGAAAATAAAATATAAATAGAAATGTATAAGATTTATACACATTAATCTTACAGACTATGTTTTATTAATGTTACTTATATCTGTAGCTGCATATGATGCATGACAAATAACTATATAATGACAATCATTTGACAAATATATTTGAATACACTGTATTCCTTTTTACATCTTTTGCTTTTGATATATAATCAGGAGACAAGACAGATTAGTCAGATAATTTATAGTATAGCACAAGCATATAGTAATATATTTTAATTTTGATTATAGTAATTTTTTTTAAAAGAACGAATATTTATCACTTTTATAAAAGTACTTGATTTGTTTAATCTGTCTCGTAGATATGTAGCACACACATCATTTTTACACTAATCGTGTGTGCTATGTATATCTGACTAGCCTGTCTTGTAGATAACTTTATATATAATTAGCAAGGTTTATTCTAATCTTAAATATTTAAAAAAAAAAAACGTTACATCTATCATTTTCATATCAATAAAATTAAATATAAAATATAAAATTTAATATTAATATAAAATATAAATATAAAATTAAATATTTAAAAAAAAACATAACATCTATCACTTTTTAATTTATATTTAAGTTACAATATAAGTTATTATAATATAAATTATATAAGTTATAATGTATGTATTCTATATATTTACGAGACAGATTAGTTAGATAATTTATAGTATAGCACACGCGTATGTATATATTATATGTATCAATCAAAGAAATGAAACCGTTATAGTTCAGAAATGTAATAGATATATTCATTTAATCTGATTGCACGTAAACAGAAATAAGATAATATATAACGCATAGTAAAAAAAAAATGATATAACTGCTGAAAAATTACCTTTACTTTTTTAAAAAAAGTGAAAAAAAGGCGCCAAGTGCACGCGCACAAGCGCCTTTCGCTATAAAAAAAACTTATATAAAATAGTGTTATTTTAATACAAAAACACTGTCATATTTAAACTAAAAAACTGTTTTACAAAATAGTTATTTTAATTTTCTACAAAAACAGTGATATAAAAACATTGCGCCAATTAGTAAAAATTTATATTACAAAATTCATTTATTATTATTTCTAATATTAAAAATTGCAATGTGATCAAAATAGTGGAATATATTTAAGTGAAAAAAATTTTTTAAATAACACTATTTTATTAAAATAACACTATTTTATATAAGTTTTTTTTATAGCGAAAGGCGCTTGTGCGCGTGCACTAGGCGCCTTTTTTTCACTTTTTCTAAAAAAAGGTAATTTTTTAGTATTTATTTTCTCTGACTGCATGTAAGCAGAAATAAGATAATATATAACACATAGCAAAAAAAATGATATAACTGCTAAAAAATTACCTTTTTTTAAAAAAAATGAGAGAAAGGCGCTAAGTGCAGGCGCACAAACGCCTTTTCCTATGAAAAAAACTTATACAAAATAGTATTATTTCAATTTGTTGTGAAAAATTCTTATACAAAATAGTTATTTTAATACAAAAACACTGTCATATTCAAACTAAAAAATTGTTTTAATTTTCTACAAAAATAATGAGATATATGATAAAATATTGCGCCAACTAATAAAAATTTATAATTCATTTATTATTATTTCTAATATGAAAAATTGCAATGTGATTAAAATAATGGAAGAATATATGATAAAATAATATATGATAAAATAATGGAAGAATATATCTTAGCGAAAAAAATTTTTAATTAAAAAAAATTTAAGTATAAAATAACTTTTTAATTAGAGAAAAGCTTGGCGCTGCTAAATTCAAAATGTAAATAATACGTTAATTAGCATATGTTCAGTTTAGCAGCGTCAAGTTATTCTCTAATTAAAAAGTTTTTTTATACTTAAATTTGTTTTTTTAATTAAAAATTTTTTTCACTTAAATATATTCCACTATTTTAATCACATTGCATTTTTTAATATTAGAAATAATAATAAATGAATTTTGTAACATAAATTTTTATTAGTTGGCACAATATTTTTATCGTATATCTCACTATTTTTGTAGAAAATTAAAACAACTATTTCGTAAAACAGATTTTAAGTTTGAATATGACAGTGTTTGGTATTAAAATAATTATTTTGTATAAGAATTTTTTACAACAAATTGAAATAATACTATTTTGTATAAATTTTTTTTATAGGGAAAGGCGCTTGTACGCGTGCACTTGGCGTCTTTTTTCACATTTTTTAAAAAACGGTAATTTTTTAGCAGTTTAAATAAACATAATTAATTAATAACTGATATAATTTTAAAAAATTTAAAACATTTTCTTTTAAAAATATAATAAAACAAGACATATAGACAAAAGAACAAAAATAATAATAAAAAAATATATAAAATCGATTAAAAGTCAATTATAGAAAAATGTACGATTTATAAATATAAGCAAATAAAGAGGCAATATGAGCCACAAGTATCACGTTAAGAGATTTATTAATTGTGTGAAGGCAATTGACAAATATCAAATTAAAGCAAGTAAAAAGTGATACGAATCAACATACAAATATGAAGGCGAACGTTTCGGCCCTTTTTTTGTGGCCATCTTTAGCGCAATTAAAATAATAAATACATGAATACATAAAAAAATATATAAAAAATATCGCAGTCAGTAATTAAAATTAGATTGTAAACGCAAGAATTCGCTCAAACAAGCATCCCGAGAGGAAGAACTCCCCGGATGGTAGGCCAGGAAGTTATTTTTTGTATGTACGATTTATATTTTTATCTTCTCTTTTGGTTCCGATCCTAATTCCCCCGGCAGAATTGTTCGCGAAGATGAAGATGTCGTGTACTAATGTTCTAATTAATATTGAGATCGATCGTTGCGTTTAGTTAAAATTGTCATTATCATTTATCTCGTCATTGAACGTCAATAGATCTGTCATAGCATAATAGCTAAAGCACTAATTTAAAAAAAAAATGCCGGTTTCCAAAATGCTGCATTACGTTGGTAATTTATTTCTACGTGAAATACTAGTTCGATGTGCGAATTTATGCAACATTTCATTTCGTATCACGCTTTCTTCGTACTTAAAATTTGTCAGTTCACGTTTTCCGTTAACAAGAACGCAATAAATTTGTAAAAAATTATTACGTTGCTTTACAACGTAGAAAAGAGAGAACTAGAAATAGCGCAAAAAATTGTCTGTAACTTTCAAATCAAAGAATTTCGAAACAATGATTTATTTTTACGCAAGTAACTTGTATTCGCGAAACATAACAAACTAAAAAAGTATAATACAGGGTGTCCTAGACCACCCGTACACCTCTTTTCTTTCAAAAACTAAGCATTTTAGAGAAAAACGTTTCGAACAAAAATTGTATGGTTTTGAGGGGAACATAAGATGGTGTTATTGGTTTGACCTTGGATGGCATCGTTAAGGTCAAGTCAAGGACACCTTTAATTTCTTAAATGGAATCTCCTATTTTTATTGCATATTCTTATAGCTTATGTCGAGAGCTTTCCAAAACACTATAATAAAGTATTTTTTCATTAAAATAACTTTTTGAGTTATTTTATATTTTAATCTGACATATTTTGATATAAAAAATAAAATATCTCGTAAAATATTTAATTCTCGATAATCTTACTGTAATACTTTTATGTACAGAATAATGAGACAAATCAATTAGTAAAAAAAAAAAATAATTGTTTTTAAGAAAAAGTATGTAATTATTTATAATGTATTTTTTTAAACAATTATTTGTTTTTTTCTTTACACTAATTGATTTGTCTCATTATTCTGTACATAAAAGTATTACGGTAAGATTATCGAAAACTAAATATTTTACGAGATATTTTATTTTTTATATCAAAAGATGTCAGATTAAAATATAAAATAACTCAAAAAGTATTTAATGAAAAAATACTTTATTATAGTGTTTTGAAAAGCTCTCGAAATAAGCTACAAGAATATGCAATAAAAAGTAGGCAGTTCCATTTAAAAAATTGAAGGTGACCTTGCCTTTTTAAAAAAATGTTTGGTCAATTTTTATTATTGCAATTTGTTGCCTGTTAGAAACTGATAAATTTCTGTTTATGACTTTTTTATGTCAGATTATTGTAAGTGCCTTAAAAATCGTGGCGACCGTTACGAGGACTACCCTGTATATATAAAAATTAAATCAAATTAATCAAATTAAATTGAAAAAGAATAAGAAATAATAAAAGTAAAAATGGTAATGAAAAATATAATAAAATTATCAAATTACGACATAAATATACAGCAAAATGCATGGTTGGGAAATATCCATATGGATGCATTTCAAATGTTACTAAAAAATTGCTCTTCTTTCTGTCTTCGTAATACATGGAGAATTCAATATCCCGAAAAAATAGAGCCTATTTCAGCTTTGCAAAATCATATACAAATCTTGCATAGCAGTAAGTCGAAATATGATGGTCACTGGGTATGTGCTATTATGATATCAAAGTAATATATATTATTTAAATGTGTTATTATTAATATTAAATTAAAATAAATGTATTTTATTATTACTATTATTACTATTATTATTATTACTATTAGAAAATGTAAAAGGAGAACAATAATGGGATTGAAGGGGTGATTGCGATAATTACGGCCCCCTATTTGAAAGATCGTTTCTGAAGACATTTTTCACGAGGAACATGGGAAAATAGTAAAAAAAATTTCCGACTGTGGCGGCCCACAGCAGCCACAAAATTACGGCAGCGCGATATTTGCGAAAGATTATCGTTTCTCGCAAGCGCTCGCCCGTCCGCGCGTAGTGCGGGAGACGCCGCTAGTCGGCGCAAGGCGCTCGGGCCAACAAGAATGTGGAAAGCAGTCCAGCGGGCATATAGCGCGTCCGCGCGTAGTTGCGGGCAGCGCCGCTAGGCGGCGCAAGGCGCCCGGGCCAACCTGCAAGTAGAAAGCCGTCCGGCCGGAATATAGGTCAGACCCCCTGCAGAGAAAGAACAAGAAGAAAGTTCTTGGCGCCAGTCGCCTACTTTCAAGCGCAAGTCGCTTAAACGTTGGAGAAAGAGGCGGAAGAAAGCGCTAGGCGCTAACTCTCGACAGAGGAAGAAAAGTTCTCGGCGCCAGTCGCCTACTTTCTAGCGCAAGTCGCTTTTAATGTTGATCAGCAATACGGCGCCAATCGCCGCACCACCATCCACGACGCCACGGATAAGGAATACCGTTCCGCTACCCATGGTAGCCGAAATCGCCATCCAGCGAAGGACTCGCCCGACGCCACTCCACAAGGTGGTCAAGAGGAGGAAGGTGGAGAAGGGTACGCTAAATACAAGCAGCTCCCGACCATTAGGCGCCAGATCGCCAACCGCCTCCGGCGCCCGGCCGCCATCGGCATTAGGCGCTCGATTGCCATCCGCCTCCGGCGCTCGTCCGCCATCAGTCGGCGCCAAGTCGCCGGCGTCACCCGGCGCTCGTCCGCCATCAGTCGGCGCCCAGTCGCCAGCGTCACCCGGCGCCCGGCCGCCATCAGCGTTAAGCGCCCGATCGCCATCCGCCTCCGGCGCTCGTACGACATCATCAGGCGCCCGGTCGCCGTCTTCCACTGGGACCTGCTCCCCGACGATTGCCGGTACCTGCTCCCCAATCACGGTCAGTGACGGATCACTGTCGCCCATTGGTGCGGATTCACCGGTGGTCTCCGGCCGCTGGCCACCATTCAGTGGCCACTCCAAGGAGAACGTACGCTCCGGCGCCCAGTCAACCAGCGACTCCCACGCAGAGAGGAAACAGCGAAGCAAGGACCGGTTTCAGGCTCTATTCGGCGCTAGCCCGCCAAAGCTGATTGCCGGGCATTCCAGCACGGAAACCCAGAAGGACCGGCCTATCTCCTTGCCGCAACTGGAGCGAATCTTGGCGTCCCCAGCGAAAACGTGGAAAATACCGCCGCTGATTTCGCCTATCAAAATCTCGCCTATTAAGGCATACTCAAGGCAGAGGACTTGTGGGACGCAGACCAGTCTGATCACGTTTCCTGGCCTCAAGAGGACGGCCGACGCGTCGACCCAGACGAAGAGACGCGGGGGCAGACATAAGCCCATGTGCAATAACAACAATAATTATTATGCGTGTAATCGCAACTTGCGCTACTGATGTATGAGGAGAAATAAACACACTTTATGCTTAAAAGCCGACTCATTCATTTATCTACCTACAAATATAATAAGTTGGGTAGTATCCTAAAGCGATAGATCTCCTATCTCGTACCTACCCATACCGACCAATAGTTTTCGAGATACATCACTTTAAAGTATTGGACATGATAATAAAACTTTATAAAAACGGACCCCACGATGTTGACCTTGACATATGTTGTCAAGATCATGATCCTGAATAACTTTTCCTTATAACTTAATCGGCAGTCTCTTATAATTTTTGAGATATTTAAAGTTAAAGTTTAATTCGAAACGGAAATTTGGTTTGGGTTATATAACGTAACCCAAACCAAATTTTAGTTTTAGATCAGAAATAGGTTTGGGTTAGGTTATATCTTTCGGAAGTGGAGCCCCCCCGTAGGGGGGGCGGAACCCACTGCGCCCACGCATATACTTTACAACGCGAAGCGAGGTCCACTCCACAATTACTAATAGTAAGAGCAATGAGAATTTTGTGTTTATGTTCAAAAAACGTAAACAACACAAGACATTGGTAGTACATACGATTCTAAGCTACACATGGAAGATACTCGCGACAGTGATCTTCACAACATATGTCAAGGTCAAAGTCATTGGGTCCGTTTTGTAACGTTTTATTATCATGTCCAATACTTTAAAGTGATATATCTCGAAAACTATTGGTCGGAAAATTTTTTTACTATTTTTCTCGTGTTTCTCTTCAAAAATGCTTTCAGAAACGACCTTTCAAATAGGGGGCCGTAGTTATCGTAATCGTGCTGGATTGAGAGATGTGAATTTAATAAATCTTAGTTTTGCCCGTGAAATTTCAAACTTAATAAATCTTAGTATCGTTAGATTTAAAATTTGACTTTCTTTAAAATAAATTTTTTGAACTCGTCGATTTTGTATCATTTTATAAATTCATCGCGTAGTACAAGAATATTTTTATTTAGCATTTATTAATACAACATAGTAGCATTTATTTATTATTACAATATAAGGTATAAATATTAACAAATATGCAAAACATACGAAAAACGAAGAGAAAAAGTGAGAACAAAAGTATTATTGCAATTATTAAAAGACATTATAGTTGCACGCACGCGCGCGCACACATGCACGTATACATATTTTTTAATATATTGATGTTATTAATATTTTAAAATAAACTTTGTAAAAATATGTGAAATCCGTCTAAAAAAGACATCACAGATGTAAAAAAAAGAAGCACTAACAATAAGTATATCTTTCTCTAGCCAAAATAGTCCTTTACAAAAATAAATCGCCATCAAAAATATCATCTTCTCTAAAATTACATGTACTTTACAAAAATTTACCGCCATCAAAAATATTATCTTCTCAATAATTATATTTATAAATTACATTTTATCTGTATTAATAATACGGGAAAACAACTTAAAATATTAGCATAAAAAAAAGTGAAATAAAAAATTTCAAATAATGGGGGGTTAGTAAGAGCCAGACGCGGATGATAATGCGTCAGTTTCATAAAAAAATAAGTTTTCTATGAAACTGATTATGTGCACAGGGCACGAAATTTACTTGGTCCTATACTAAGATTTTTAAAATTAATCTCTATTCGAGATTTATAATAACCTCTTTACCCCCCTGGAGAGACGAAAGCGAGAAAAATATCGGGGCAAAGTCGCTGAATCGGGAATCAAACCCGAGTCTTTCGCTTGCCGAGCGACTGCTCTTACCACTGAGCTATCCAGGCCCAACATCACCGATACTTCTCATTCGCCTTATTCGCTGTAAATATCTATTTACTAATAATGCCATCTTTCAGCCGGCGTGAACAATTTTAAGAAATTAAGGCTCTCGAGTAACATCACAAATTTCAAATAATCGCGGGCTAGTAAAAGCCAGACGCGGATGGTAGTGCGTCAGTTTTATAGAAGAATAAGTTTTCTATGGAACTGATTATGTGCACAGGGCACGAAATTTACTTGGTCCTAAACCAAGATTTTAAGAATTAATCTTAATTCGAGATTTATAATAATCCCTCTTTACCCCCATGGAGAGACGAAGGCGAGAAAAATATCGTGGCGAAGTCGCTAAATCGGCAATCGAACCCGAGTCTTTCACTTGCCGGGCGACTGCTCTTACCACTGACCTATCCAGACCCCACACCATCGATACTTCTCATTCGCCTTATGTGTAAATATCTATTTACTAATAACGCCATTGTTTTTAAGCAAAAGTATGTAATTATTTACTATATATTTTTTAAAATAATTAATTGTTTCTTTTTACACTAATTGATTTCTCTCATTATTCTGTACATAAAAGTATTACGGTAAGATTATCGAAAACTAAATATTTTACGAGATATTTTATTTTTTATATCAAAATATGTCAAATTAGGATATAAAATAACTCAAAAGTGTTTAATGAAAAAATACTTTATTATAATGTTTTGAAAAGCTCTCGAGATAAGCTACAAGAATATGCAATAAAAAATGCGTTCCATTTAAAAAAACATCGATCACATTGACTTCACCTTGAAAATGTCAAGTCCACATTTTTATCATGTGGCCCTCTCGAAACCATGCAACTTTTGTCTGAAACATTTTTGTCTATCGGGCTCAGTTTTCGAGATATTCGCGTGGATTTATTAAAATGGTCTACCATATATGTATACATATATGTATATATACATTATTTCATTTTATTTGCTCCTGCAAATAGAATAAAATGCAATGTTAAATAGATAAAAGAATACAAAATTTCACAATTTTAATATTTTCTGCATGTTACATTAAATAGATCTACTCTAGTTATAAAAAATAATTCAACTGAATATTATGTATTATATTTTTCTAGATTTACTTAGCGTGATTTTTTTATTTCACTTTTTTGATGCTAATATTTTAAGTTGTTTTCCCGTGTTATTAATACAGATAAAATGTGATTTATAAATATAATTATTGAAAAAATAATATTTTTAATGACGATAAATTTTTGTAAAGTAAATATAATTTTTGAGAAGATAATATTTTTGATAGCGATTAATTTTTGTAATGGACTATTTTGGCTGGAGAAAGATATACTTAGTGCTTTTTTTTACATCTGTGATGTCTTTTTTAGACGGATATACATATATGTACATTCGGATGATGCATAGTTGGGCGACAATCGATTTGCATCTAACAAGGGAACCTCGCGAACCCGAAAATTTTTATTTTAATGAGACTTTACAGACATATAGAGGGGGTCAATAGATGAATTTATACTGCGTTCACGGAGAGAACGACCTCGCTCCGCGCAGCTTTGGGCGGAGTAGGGATTAGGTGAGAGACTTCAGCGCGCTACTTCAATGCCGTATGTCGTATGCATATCGATCATGTATTACGTATGTGATCCGCCTATTAAGGGGATCCTTAAGAGGACGCCGGACTGTCCTGTTTTACCGGCCATAATAATTAATATTTGCTTAATATAAAAGTTTTGCAGTTTGTATGAGCAAAATAGAATAACTTCGTCTTCGGAATTGCATGAAATTCATGCAATTCCGAAGACAAAGTTATTCTATTTTGCGCATACAAACTGCAAAACTTTTATATTAAGCAAATATTGTTACGACCTGACGCAAGAAGACGGTAAAAAAACTGTAATTTTTTAGTTTCTTTCTGTTTTTAAACTCGTGAAGTTCCATCTTTGTTTCGATGTGTACTTAAATCGTGGAAAAGGATTTATTATTCTATTCAACTAAAAAAAAGATTTCGATGTGCAAAATAATAATCTTTTGGTCGGTAAAACAGACGAGTTGTGCATTCCCTTAAGCTCGAAAGAAATGTCATAATATTGAAAGCTTGAGTTATTCTCTGTTAATCGGATTTTATTACTCTTTTTAATTAAATCGCGAGATATCTATTATATTTATTTTCTCTTTTTGCAATCTAAAAATTATTAATAAAATTTAATACTATTATAAATAAATAGGGTCCCCTCTGTCGGCTAGCCGGATTTGCAAGCTGCAAGATCAATTTTGGCAGCGTGGAGAGGGCAAAATGGGCGGTTGGTCGGGCGGGATCTGACCGAACCGGACGAAAAGGTCGTTCTCTCCGTGAACGCAGTATAGAAATTTTCAGTTGCCGCCCAAAAACGGTTCTAAGGGGTGAAAGCACCCCTCATATGTAAAACGGCTTTTCTTTTCTCAATATATCTCGAAAGCTATTCGAGACATAAAAAAATGTTTTACACAAAAGTTTTACGGTAAAAGTACTCTATTTAAACCACATTAATAAAAATTTGAAAAAATTACTTTTTTAAAAGATTTCTGAAACTTTTTGTTTAGAAAATTACTTTTTCAAATTTTTATTAATGTAGTTAGAGTTATTTTTACCATGAAACTTTTGTATTAAATATTTTTTAATATCTTGAATAATTTTCGAAATATATCGAGAAAAGCGAAGAGCCATTAAACACATAAGAGGTAATCCCACTCTTTAAAATCGCTTTTGGGCAGCAACTGAAAATTTCTAAATTTATATATTTACCCCCTCTACATGTATGTAAAGTTTCATCAAAATAAAAATTTTCGGGTTTGCGAAGTTCCGTTTAATAGTAAATGACTCCTGTAATTTACAGCTCGGTAATAAAGATATAAGATATATAGGGTCTGATAATAATCGCTCCACCCGTAATGTGCAGGTAGAACGGGTTAAACCGAGCAGGAAAGTTCTTTACCATTTTGCGATTTTTGTAATAATTATTGAGAAATTAATCAAAAAAGATTGACCAATTCGCGCGAGTATAAAAGCGCGCAGCGTGAAGACATAACCCAAAAATACGTGGTTGCTAAGCGCGGTACGAGCGGTACATAACGATGGTCCTCGCGTCCTAGCAACCACATATCAATGCCGCCCATATCAGGCTGTCCTTTCTGACCACGCGGTAATCCTCGCGCGAATTGGCCGATCTTCTTAAATTAATTTCTCATTAATTATTGCGAAGATCGCAAAACGATAGAGGACTTTCCTAATCGGTTTAATCCACTCTACCTGCACATTACCGATGGGGTGATTATTATCAAACACCCTATATAAAAGATGACAGCGTCCGATAAAATTATTGCGAAAAAAATTTATTTATTTATTCTCCTACTTATGCATCAAATTTCATCATAAGAACATCTCTATTATTATACAGGATGTAACTGAAAAAACATATATGGAGCACACCATCAGATACTGGACAACAATCCAAATCGAGAAGTCTTGAACCATTTTTTTATCAAAGCTTTCTTTTCGTTGTTATACGATGTTAAAGTTAGCTAATCAGCGCCTATACAGCGAAAAGCCATCTCACTACTCCAATCCCCGCCGTACCTTCCCTGCTTTTTCACTTACACCCCGTATATTAATTTTATTTAAATAAAATATTTATTTTATTTTATCATTTATTTGGTTATGTTTTTGTATTCGTAATGGAAGTCTTGACTTTTCTGCTTGATTGAACATGTTTTTCCATTCCTTAACTTATGAAAGATTGTATCATCGAATTTTTTGAATATGGAAAATTATTTTGAAATACATATTTCTGCATTGCAGTGCAACGTAATGTGAAAAATCATTGAAAAGCAAACGATATAAATATATCGCGTTTTATATCTCATGTTGTATATTTATATCATGTACATTCATTTACGTGTAATTCTTATGCGAAGTAGTCACGTTGCACCGTGAGAATATTAATGAAATAATTTTCTTTATTTATAAAATGTTATATAAGAAAGATGTAAATAAGATGATATAAATAAGATTATAAGACTCTATATAAATCGGAAATATTGCGCGCAGTTTTAGTATAAAATGTTACCAACAAGTGTAACGATTCATTCAAGTGTAAGATTGTCAGAGTTTTAATTTTCGGGAAAAGTGTCTGTATCTTTAATTTAAGCAAAATGTTACATATGAATCCTGCGAATGTTCTTAATATGTTAATTGTTGCATTCTAAATTTCAAATATTCCGACCATAATATAATATAATTACGATAATTACACAATCTTTGATGATGCAATCTTTCATAAGTTAGGGAATGGAAAAACATGTTCAATCAAACAAAATAATCAAGACTTCTATTACGAATACAAAAATATAACCAAGTAAATGATAAAATAAAATAAATATATTATTTAAATAAAATTGATATATAATAATAGAGATATTCTTATGATGAAATTTTATGCATAAGTAAGGGAGTAAATAAATAAATTCTTCCCGCAATATAATTTTATCAAACACTGTCATTTTTCATATACATCTTATATCTTTATTATCGAGCTGTAACTTATAAGAATTATTTACTATTAAACGAAACTTCGCGAATCCGAAAATTTTTATTTTGATGAAACTTTATACACATGTGGAGGGGATAAATATATAAATTTAGAAATTTTCAGTCGCCGCCCAAAAACGATTTTGAAGAATGGAATCACCCTTTATTTATCTAATGGCTTTTTGCTTTTCTCCCCGAAAGGGGGGCAGCTCTATTTAACCAGAATTTTTCAGAAATCTTTCAAAAAAATAATTTTTTCAAATTTTTATTAATGTGGTTAAATAGAGCTGCTTTTACCATAAAACTTTTGTATAAAACATTTTTTGATATCTCCAATAGTTTTCGAAATATATCGAGAAAAGCAAAAAGCCGCTTTACATATGAGGGGTGCTTTCACCCCTTAGAACCATCTTTGGACAGCAACTGAAAATTTCTAAATTTATCTATTGACCCTCCCCCCCCCCTATGTCTGTAAAAATTTATCAAAATCAGAATTTTCGGGTTCGCGAAGTTTTCTTGTAAGTATATGATGCACACGTGCGCTGCCAAGTGCGATTTTTAATATAGCCGTATGAATATCTTATGTGTGAAGAATTTCTTATATGTGATATATGTATATGTATATTTTTTCTCAATAATATTATTAAATTTTTTTAATAAGAATTAATTTTTTTAGATACAATCCAATACTTTCTCTTTTTCTCTCTTTTATTTGCCATCATCCCATCCTCTTTTTGTTTTATACAATAAAATTGTTTTTATCTCTGAATAATTATTTTATCTAGAAAAAATAATTCTGTAAATTAAAATGTCAGATAGATAGATACAACATGTATTAATTTTTCAATATTTAGCATTCACATTTTGCAAAACAAAGTTTCCTGAATGAAAAAAAAATTCTATTTATAATGTTGATTTACGCACAACGCATTACTTTACACACATATATATATGTATCATAAGTTACGTCCCATCTCTGGAAAACGAATTGTCAAAGTCAAGATAAATCGAAAATAAAGAAGGACGAAATTACGTTTGAGCCTTTAAATAGTTACGATCAAATAATCGAAAAATTTATTTGGGTTATTATTTTTATTTGAATTAAAAGTTTGTAATTGTTTTAATAACGATAAGTTAAGAACCATAACATTAATTAATTAACAAATAGATAATAAAATTAGAATCACAGAAGATATTCAAATAATCTGCTGGGTTATAATCAACTTGAATGTACAAATTAGCAAAATTTAAAAGAGAATTTCTCACTCGCTGCAGCATTGCCTTGTCTATTAAAGCAAATTCTTCTTGAATCCGGAAAAGTACTTACGTCTAATTTTCAAGTAGTACCTAATACACATGTTCCTTAACAAATCTCCCAAAAAAGAAGTTGAATAGTGTCAAGTCAGATGCATTATTTTGATTGTAACTCTTTAAAGAAGGCTCAAATGTAATTTCTTTATTCTTCATTTTCGACTTATTTTGACTTCAACAAATCATTCTCCAGAGATGGGACGTGACTTATGATATACCCTGTATATTTATACTAATGCGCGCGCGCGCGTTGTCGTTCTTTCTCGTATATTATTTCATTATAGAAGGTATGTAAGAAAGTTAAAAACCTGCTGTATATGAGATAAATCTCTAAGATAATATATATTTTGACGCGTGACTGATCGCTTGTCCTGAGCCCGTCCTATCTCTCCTGAATAGATCATGAAAAGCCACTCTAGGAATTTCTTTTTGCAGTCCGTAATGAATTCGGCATTCTCGGACATGATGTACAGTCCACCCGGATCAGTAGATTTATAGTAATAAATCCTCATTTTCCCCGAACCCATCGCCATCCGTGGAGCTCTTATCGAGTTTCTTCAACGTGGCAAAAGATACGAGAGCAACTCTTCGTGTTTCTCGTGGAGACGTTGTTTGACAGATGATGTCTGTATATTGGTCGCGAGAGAAAAAAAGTTACCGGGAGAAACGGGAATTACCTGCACTATGCGATGGTTTCCGCTTTTTCGGCTCACCGATAATAACGGAAATTCATTAACATTTAGTGCTAATCATTGTGAGATTAATCGCATTCTCGCTTTCAGATTATTTGATGATATCTTGACGTTAATGTTGTTACCGCTGCAGCTGATTTATGATCATAATAAAAATTATTACACTGTCAACTGATATATCTCATTTTACATCACGTAACTTTGTTATTGTACGTATATATATCAGTTTTTCTGATAGTTTTATATACAGGGTGACCCGCAATGACCGCCCACTAAGTACATAGCGTTATTCCTTACCAAAAACTGAGACGCAAAGTCCTGAGCCATTTTTTTTATAACGCTTAATAAAGGAGTTATTATTGAGTAAAGTTTGGCCAATCAGCGCCGACTTTTAGCCGGGCGCACGTCGGTGAGTCGCGCACCGTGAAGTGTGCACCGCCGCAACTATCAGTAGGGTTGCCAACCGTTCGGTTTTGACCCGGACTGTCAGGTTTTTAAGAGTCTTGTCCGGTGTCCGGTTGACAAGTCAAACCGGACGTCATATGTCCGGTTTTTAAGTACATATAAATAATGAAATGAAATTTAAATGATAGATCTAAAAGATCAATTATCAACAATTGTTATGGCTCTTGCACACAGAACACGGTTTGCCGCGCGGTGGAAATTGATGCGATAACCAATCAAATCTTCCGCCGCGCAGAAAAAATTAAACTCTCCAACTTTGATTGACTATCGCGCCAACCTAATCTATTAAAAGCAGTAAAAAGTACGGAAAAATACAACTTTAATTAAATAAGCTCAGACTAATTTATATCATCAAATTTTGTTTTTCTTGCTAAAATATTTTATTACTTAAAATTTTCCTATTTTTTCAAAAATATATATTTTATGTTTATATCACACTGTAATTTATATCACAAATTTTATTTTTCTTGCTAAAATACTTTTATTTTTCTTATTTTTGTTCAAAAAAATATATTTTGTTTTAATAAATGTTAAACGTTTTTTATTTTAACGTGTTTAATGTGTTAAATGTTTTAACAAATGTTAATTGTATGTGTAAAATTTTAAATATTTAATTTTATGTTCAAAAATAAAATGTCATTAAATAATAGTGGTTTATTTTTTATTTTATTCATCCAAATTCTGTTTTCAAAATTGTTTAGAAAACAGTATTATAAGTAATTTCTAATAAAATTTTGTATTTAATCTAGTTTTATGATTACTGTTTTTGTCCGGTTTTGTCCGGATAGATTTTGTTTTCAAAGGCGAAATGTCCAGTAATTTAGATTTCTGGATTTGACAACCCTAACTATCAGGCGCGCGGCTCACCGATGTGCGCCTGGCTAAAGGTCGGCGCTGATTGGCCAGACTTTACTCAATAATAACTCTTTTATTAAGCGTTATAAAAAAAAAATGGCTCAGGACTTTTCGTCTCAGTTTTTGGTAAGGAATAACGCTATGTACTTAGTGGGCGGTCATTACGGGTCACCCTGTATACATATATGTATGTATATACAGGGTGTCCGAAAATTCGCGCAATACCCTTTAAGGGAAGGTAGAGGGTGTTATTCTTAACAGAAAAGCCCTGTAACATTTTTTTCTATAACGCTTAATAAAGGGGTTATTATTGAGTAAAGTCTGGTCAATCAGCGCCGACTTTTAGCCGGGCGCACGTCTGTGAGCCGCGCGCCTAGTAGTGTACGGCGGCGCACATTTCACGGCGCGGGGCTCACTGACGTGCGCACGGCTAAAGATTGGCGCTAATTGGTCAGACTTTACTCAATAATAACTCCTTTATTAAGCGTTATATAAAAAAATGTTACAGGACTTTTCTGTTCAGAATAACACCTTATACCTTCCCTTAAAGGGCGTTGCGCGAATTTTTGGACACCTTGTATATATATATATATATATACATATAATATATATATATATATATATATATATATACATATAATATATATATACATACACTACCGCTCAAAAGTATTTGCCCACCATCGGTTTCGTGGATAATTTTTATATAAAAGCTTTAGCTGGTACTTTATCTATAATTTCCTTATGTACACATGTATCGTCGTTATATAAGGCAGTATTTTGAAATAATATTTTGATTATCACTAATATATAAGTAGAAAACATCATAAAACACCAGCAGCTCATTTCTTGGAATCCGCCTAGAGACAAAATTCGCCCGAACTTCCATTGTTTATTCGGTCTGTGCCATGTCATAATAAGCATTCGTAATATTCTTCAGTTATCTGTTAACATTTCGCTTTTCATTTTCGCTTTGTAATGCTATAATCAAAAACGAAGGCGGACACATAGATGAAGGAAAAATTTAATTTTAAGCATTATTGTGCACACACTTTTTTGGTAATTAGATACGTAAACATAAATAAATATTTTCCACATGATTACTACATTGTTTTAATTGTTTCTAACATTTATAGAACGATTGTTTTAGATGGGCAAATACTTTTGAGAGGTAGTGTGTATATATATATATATATATATATACTATATATATATATACATATCTATATACACATGTATATACATGTGTGTATGTGTGTGTATGTTATTATGTGTTTTACATTTTGAGATTTTCTCGGACAATTTTGTATGTGTGTATATTTGTGTAAATTATTGAGAAAAACTTTAGGAAATTTGCTACATTCGCTATAATTAATGATACTTATGTCTATCTCATAAAAATTACGTTGAATTTTTTAATTAAATATTTATTATAATTATTATTATTTATAGAAAGATATTAGACACAAATATTTATAATAAATTGACAGTCTGTCAGTATATAGTGTTTCCTGATTACAAAATCACTGCTTGAGGCAAGTCGTGATATAATTGAAGCGCAGACTTTACATCTACAAGAAACTGAAGCAATTAGTCTTGAAACAATTTGTTGAGAACGAGAGTAAAACAAAAATAAGAACGAGCAAGATACAATGACATTTTATGTAGTCATTTTAACTTTCGGCATTAGGTAAAACTTGAGACGCGCTTGCTTTAGAAATAGCAAAATAATTCGTGAATAATTAACTCTTACAATCGGGGCAAAAGTAATCTGATAATCGAGAAATATTATATTTCTGATAATTCTGACATGCCTCCACGATAAATTATAAATTACATTTTAATTCAGTATAACAATTCTCAAGTTCAATAGATTTTAATGTCATTTCATACAATCAACATTCTAAGCTCCTGAATCTTCAATTTCTCTACTCGAATTCCTTCGTACTTCTAACATAATAATCTCTTTTAAACTATTTCTTCCCTCCGTCCTCGCTCCCAAGGGTTGATTCTATACTCACATTGACTAGAAACCACTTTCTTCGAGTAAAAAGAATAAAAATTGAAAGGACAATAACACAAAAAAAAGAAAAAATAATATCGCACTTCTCCCGTACTTTTCATCGATCACAGAATACAGATGGTGAAATTGCAGGTGCGCTACAGATTCACCTACAGGTGCAGCTCTGACTAGACTAAACGTGCTCGTTGCAGCATGTCGAGTAATACACTAGGAGAGAGGAAATCCGGGGAGAGAGAAAACAGGATGAAGAAAAAGAGAAAGAGAAGATAATACCCAGTGCTTCGATTGGTCCATGTTTCCCGCGAAAACGAATCGGCCAATCGCTGTGACCATGTAATTGTCGGCTATCAAGCGTTGCAAAAACGAACCTGGCTTGAGCTCAATTCTCACGAAGCCACTTTGACCGATGCGTCGTTCATCCGGTAAACACGTACTTTTATCGGCCAAACGAAAATACTAATAATTATCGTTGCTATAAATTAGATCAATGAAAAAATTGGGATTAGGATTGTAATGAAATCTCGAATATTGCAATCATAAGATCGATCTACAATTAGACACCATTCTTTAACAGATGATATA